>PQWD01011455.1:0-11756 GCA_019425675.1 Leucinodes orbonalis | reverse complement strand
TGAGTATAATTGATTATGTAATTGGTATTCAGTAATTTTCTTCCAAATAATTTTGAAGAGAAATAAATAAAGGAATGTCTATAAAATTCATAGTACATAGGTATTATGTTAATGTAAAGGTGTACCGTAGCATTTACGTGCCTACGTAATCGAAAACGATAAAACTGAAACGTAAAAGAACCGCAGTGAAACTGCTGACATCGGTAACAACTAAACACAGCATTCCTCGGCGGGTCTAAACAGAGTAAATGTTGATTCGCAATCTCGTTGAAGAAATATCTGCAATCTGCTTTACTCCCTATTCATCCTTATTCACTCACTCTAGGGAAATAAAAGATTACTCTATATGAATAACTCTTCGGCGCTCCAGTTGGCGATGTTTTTTCAAGAGGCACGATAATCTCTTCCATTATTCTTTCTCTGAATTTACTTTGTTCCAGAGACGTAGATATTGCATTTAGATTGAAAGAGAGGAAATAAAGGGATTCGTTGGGACAGCGTATTAGCAAGTGTCCGCGTTAGTTCGTGAAATATTGCTAAGTTCAGAAATCTCTGCGCTTTTCAGCTTCCATTTTGTATACGTCATCTACGTGAAGGTGTTTAGAACCCTTAGGGATTTTTTTAAATCGATGTTATTGTAATCTGTGCATATAAAAATTTGAAATTCATTACTTATTAATGTTACTGCGTCCTATATAGTTAACAGCAAAATATAATGATAAAAGCATAGTGAAGTATAACCTATTATGGTTGCTTACCTATTTTGCTATTTACCTATGGGTAAGGTCAATTATATAATTGGAACTTTTTTTAAGAACTATCTAAAATTTGCAGCAGAAGTAAACAAAAGTTGTACATTATTTATAATTGAAAAATGGAGGAAGGATACAGCTCTTGAAGTCATAGAATGACATAGAACGTGTGCAAGAGATGTGCATGCGCTAACGTAATTATTATGTTCCAGAATTTGGATAGTGTGTGAAATGGACCGATGATTTAGTCAAGGTTGCAGGTATCTGGTGTTCACTGCTAGGTATCGGTTCGGTTCGGAAAGCCTTCGGTTAGCAAAGACCTTTTCAGACAGGAATGATATCACTCGGCACCATCTAGTCCCAAACTGAACATTTAGCCTGTAATATGGGTACTAAACAACGGGTAAGCATACATTTGTCGGTGGCTCAATGGTGTGGACTGTCACCCTCCTACCGGGAGGGCTGAGGTTCAAATCCCGCCACGTACCAATGTGATTTCGAATTTTTAAAATTATATGTACGTTATCCGACGTTCTTACGGTGAAGGAAAACATCGTGAGGAAACCTGCGCACGCCTGCGAAGAAATTCAAAAGTTGTGCGTGAATTCGTCCAATCCACACTGGGCCCGTGTGGACGACTAGGCCTCTTCTAGGGTGTACACGGGTAGGCTCATGGCTGTCGGTGGGGAGGTATACTGGGCTGATGATGATACACACAGCGCCATCTATTTCCAAACTAAGTATTTTGTCTGTAAAATTGGTATTTTACAAGGGATAAACATTGTAAATACATACATAGAAAACACCCAGACCATTACAAAAAGACATGTTCGTGCACACAAATGTTTGTGCTGCCCGGGGACCACCAAATTTAAATAAATAAACCAGGGTAGAAACGTTATAATGATCTAATGATGATGATGTGGAATGGGGATTTAGGACTCCAGTAACACTCACTCCACGAAACATTATGGACAATGTAGTTTCAAGCCGGTTATCTGCGAGGCTGAAGTATTACTCGAGTCATTTACATTCGTGGAAAACGTTTCAAGTGTGCTCGGTTAAGCGCTGCAATAAAAAAGCTTTCACAACTGTGTATAGAAGAGATATGGGCAGAATAGTTTCATTGTAACACCCACTTTGATCAACAATTAACTAACTAAATGCACAATCACGAAGAAACGTCAACCAAAAGATGTCCGAGCAATGATATTCTGTATATATAAAGGTATTTACGTCATCCGTGCCTTAAAAACGAACCGCCGAAGAATACAGTTTGTACTCTTTTGTTTAGGTAAAAGTGTTCGAAATTCGAAATATGTGTATGTGTGCTGTCACTGCATTCGGAAAACTTTTTGCGAATGTTTAGTGAGCACATAGATTTAGTATTAGCGCGCTTCGCTTACAAGATACACAAAGCGTGGGAGTGAGAGGTCCTTAATCAATTCTGAACGCCCGAGAGGGAAAAGAGACAGAGAAAATATAGAAATATGTTATTGTTTTTCGCGACTAAGAGCCCAAAGCGGCCCGGTATGTTGTCAGTGTCAGTGAAAATTGTAAATATTATTGCTAATTATTCTATTAATATTGTAATTATTACTTAATACAATTATGGTGTCGTGTACTGTACCTGGATGCAACGCTACTAGGCGAAATAATCCGAATTAATAAACATTTACTGGTAAATACGATTTTATCATTGGAATTTTACGAACCATTTTTTACCTAATTTCAGCTAGAAATTGGCTTATAAATATAAGTTTTCAATATAATTTTATTTCCATTTATATATTTGAGTATAAATAGTGTTTTTTATTTAAATTCGCGAAAATAATGTATAAAATAGCAAATTGTTTGTTTACGCTAGTGCTTGACAAAGCGGTGACGTCATTACAATCGATATAAAACATACATATTGGTAAATAAATTTCGTTTTTTTCAGGTTTCCACACAGTTCAGCATTGATGGAAAAATGAATGCGGACTTAAAATAGACCAGATTAAACTCTTAATAGAAACTATGCTTATCTTAGAATTAAACTTGTAAATTAAGCAAGGAAACGATACGAACACATCTCAAAAAAGTGTTATATTGAGAAGGTAATAAATAAAATAATTTAAAAGTATTGAGTTAATTAATTTAATGTATCTATACTGATATTATAAAGCTGAAGAGTTTGTTTGTTTAAACTTACTTATCTCAGGAACTACTGGACCAATTAGAAAAAATATTTCTGTTTTAGATTTCTTATTTATCGATAAAGAATATACGCTGTACTAAAAACAATAGTAGTGGAGCAGTAAGAAATAATGATTGAACATTTTTCCTACATAGAGCTTTCCGCTGCGTGCGCTGTGAAAACGGTTAAAGTTTCGCAAAAGTCGTGTATGAGAGTTCTAAAAAAGACCGTGACAGCATGACAGAATGTCATATCTTTAAAGGTTAGCTCACAATAACTTCTTAAATTTATCTAAAATAATGCATTATTTGCGAAGGTGTTTTCATAAACATAGTATTAATCCCTATGCAAATAAATATGTTATTTATCACGAGTATTTCATTTGAAACAAATTGCCCTTCACAGCATTTAATTTAAATTAATATCTCAGTTCCTCCGAGCTCAGGAGGTATCGCAGATATTAGCTCAAAGTAACTAAGTACTGGCCACCATCGGTCACCGTCGTTATAAGTTGTAAACAATTATAGGTTTGCTGATGATTCAGATTCATCTGGATTAAATACCCATGATTTTCTTGGTTTCTGTACGAAAAGACACCGCCCGTTGATTTACATCATAATCGATAATAGAACTTTTAGCGTGGACAACACTATTTGGAACTTACACATAGACATTCACCAACACATATTTACTTCAATATTTTTGTCATGCCTCTAAGCCGCCTTTGTGTATCTTGTATATACTATATCTATGGTCAAAACGATACTGTAGTGTGCTCGTGCTTTTGATTTACAAAATCAAAAGCACGAGCACACTACAGTATCGTTTTGACATGTAGCGAGCGACGCGATTATGAAAGAAAATTCTGCAGAACTGACGCGATGAGTAGACTCTTGCCGCGAACACTTTTTGAGTAAGATTATGCATCTATATAGTTAGTTAATTGTTCATCTTAGAACAGCCTATAATGAATATTATAATGTTACGTATATTCATGTTAATATCGGCTTGTAAAATAATTCTATTTTTGTTGTTATTTTTTAATATTTGTTTGTCGTTCTCTATAAAGAAACAAACAATTGTCTTAATGTTTTTAACACCTGTCTCCAGTATGTCTTAAGCGTACCTATAATATGGAAAATTATCATGGAAATTTAAAAAAGGCTTATGTGTTTTATATACCTATGAATTATAATATAGCTGTTTGTTTCCATCACAAATAAATAAACATGGCTCTCCTACACCTATGTAACCACTTTCATTAAAGATCAAATCCTTACAAAACCATAATATGATATCAACTAATTTATATGCAGGACGAAATAGACTTACAAACTAAACCCTTCCCAAAACTTATTATCAACAATGATGTAATTTACAAAACCAGGTGCTTAATTTTACTAAGGCAACGATTACATCGGTCCAAGTTTACACTACGTTGTTTGTCTTCACCTATTAGCCTGAGACTACAAACCGGGCTCCACATTAGTAGTTTGATAAAGCAACACAATGGAAAATTACATTGGAGACGGGCACCGCGAATTTGCATCTCATTTCGTGAGGGATTGAAACCCATAAAACTAAGTCGCTCAGGTTATGCTTAGATTACGGTAGCTATCAAATAGTGAACTGTCTTGTATATCAGATGGCAGAGTTTATTAACATAGTGACTCATATTTTTGGGATATTTATGCAATTAACATCGAAAAAAATGGAGTAAAAAGATTATTAAGAACTTACAACAACTGATAAATTAACTGAAAATACAGTCTTCTGGGTGTATATCTGAGCATTAAGTAAATTACTCGTACATGAAAAAAAAACACTAAATCTAGCACTTGACTTTGCTATACTATAAGAGATTCTAAACAGAGAAGAATATATTTTAACGTTTACGTATAGAACCTATTGATTTATAAAATCGTCTACTAAGATTAAAACTAAAAAACGAGTGGAGGCCGCGTCTTGGCAAGTAATAGCATAGGCCCCTGGTAAATTTTACATTGCTTGCGCAAATTTAGGGAGACCTATGTTTTTCCATGTTTGCGCATCACTGCATCGGATTGAAAGGACGCGAAACTCGACAATAAATACCTTGAAATTCATTGTATTTAAAAAGTATGATTTGTAGCATTCCTAAATAATTTCTTTGCACCAAAACTTTCATCGAGTTATAAGTTCACAATAAAAGTGTCACATGTAGGGATACATATCAACATTTATCTGGGAAACGATAAAATAAAAAGACATTAGGAAATTTTCTCCACCGTAACTTCGTCCTCCGATCAGATAATCAGATCCGATGCTTTTCGCCAATAACGCACATTCTTGTGAATAATTTCCTTTCAATACATCGATTATTGTTATCACGGTCATTAGGTATCTTTTATATAGGAATAAATTGCTACGTCGTAGATGTTTATTCATAAATATTTGCCCCACCATTTGAAAAATAGGAATGAATTAAGGTAATTTACCCTGTCTTTGCTATAGTAAGGAGACATCATTCATAACGTTGCATTGGCGATCTTAGCTGAAGACGCGTTTTCTGATCTAAGAGTATGTTGCTGTTAATCATCTTTATTAGAGACATGATCGAGGATGTGCGAATAAGCGGAATGAAGGCAAAAAATAGCAACTTTCGTAATCTTTGGTATCGGTACAAAATTATTTAAGCTTAATTAACAAATGATAAATCCGATCATCATCATCATCAGCTCATTAAACGTCCCCACCAAGGGGCACTAGCCTACCCGTATAGGGTGATTAGGCCTTAGTCGTCCACGCGGGCCCATTGCGGATTGGACGACTTCACACACAACCTTTGAATTTCTTCCCAGGCATGCATGAAGGTTTCCTCACGATGTTTTCCTTCACCGTAAGAGCATCGGATAACGTACATATATTTTCGAAAATTTTAAAACACATTGTTACGTGTAGGGATTTGAACCACAGCCCTTTCGATAGGAAGGCGACAGTCCACACCATTGAGCTACCGACGCTCTCTGATAAATCCGATACAGGAGTTAAATTAATATCACTTTGAACGGATACAGCAGGCTTTTTTGTTTCTTTTGAACAACTGTTGGCCGTATATGGCATTTATAGATTCACTAGGAAATTGGCGAGCGAAGATGGCTCTCGGCCATAACCTTTAAAACAACGAGCTTAAGGGCGCCCCTGAGCGTATTTAACATGATTTTTTTTTATTATATTTAGTTGAATGAAATAATAATTACTTCTATTAATAATAAACTATGTGTGATTGTTTCATATGTTAAAGATGTTCCACAGAATTTAATACCTTCTGTATGAATATGTTTGTTTTTATGTAAAGTTTTTAAATTAAATTTTCCGAGGGTACGAGAGTGGACTAAACCATTTTTGTTTGGCCAAATGCAGTATTTTATTTTTACATACGAGTATTATTTATCGTATCCGTTTGATCAATGGATGTTATTTTAGTCGCCATATCTCCCAGACAACAGCCACGGTACACGTTATAATTACGTACGTTATTAATATAAAAAGGTAGTATAGTATATCAATTAATAAAGCTAAAATATATTCCTGTCTAATAATAATGTCCTGTCATGTTATAATGTAATCTCAAAATTCCCCAAATAAACGTAGTTCATAAATATGAGCATATAACATAGTAAATCTATGACTTAAAATTTACAATGGCACGTTACAAAACTCAAATCAAATGTTTGTAACATTATATAAGTGGTTGCAGGGGTTTAAATTTATTTAGACAGAAGACATTTCAAAGATTTCTTGGCGCTTTGACACACACACAAGCCTCGCGGCACACACCACATGCTATCCACAACACGCACAATTTACAGTATGCCCTAGAGTAACACCTACAACGCGAATTGTTTGATTTACTACCATACTATGAGTAAGCTACGAGCTTATAAGCTAGGGCCAACAGCTTAACGTACTTTATAATTTCCACCATATGAATAACGGTCATTAATCCGAATCTGGATTACATGAATCCCGCGGTTGGTCAGATCTTTATCACTTCTAAATTCATCTGACCAACCGCGGAATTCATGTAATCCAGATTCGGAGATACAAATGTCTAATGTATGTATGTAATTAATGTATAGACATTTGTATAAATTACGATAAGACTATCGTTGACGGAAAATTTCGTCTACTAAAACACGTTTAATTGTATCTTATAAAGTTTCGTATCTTCTCTGTATTACGTGAAATTAAATGGATCATTATTGTAATAAGCCGTCAAAGTTCTAATATACATTTTAAATGCCTTTATTTAAGATTTCATATAAAGCGTTCTCAACCAAAGTTCTAATTCTAAAGAGTCGAGTAGTATAATAAGATAAGAGTAATATACACATATTACGTGGATATTAATTATTTGACACCACACACGGAAGAGTAATATTTCGCTTACTTGAGTGCTTTACAATATTATCACATTTAACACTCTGAAAACTTTAGATTAATTTTGTTTTAAAGCAATTTAGGATTTATTAACTTATATCATTATTTAGTAAATTTTGTGATTCCATACTAAAAGATATTATCTTATAATCATCAGCCTCTAACAGCCCACTGCAGGGCATGGAACTTCCCGCACAACAAAGCTATAAATAAATAATAATAAATATCCACTGACATTCACACAGCGCCATCTAGCCCTAAGTTCAGCGTGAAGCCTGTATTATGGGTACTAAACAACGGATAAACATACTCATATGCGGATTGGTGGGCGATAACGACTTCCACCCTATGAATGTAGCCGGAACCGACGGCTTAACGTGCCCTCCGAAGCATGGAACCTGCTTCCTTTTCGAACAACCAGCTAATTATCCCTGCAATATCTAAATCAAACTAGGAAAATCGTACAAATGACTTCTCTCCCCGGGATTTGAAACTACGACCTCCGGATCACCCAGCCGAACCCTGTACCCACTAGACCACGGAGGCAGTCTTATAAATAAATAAATATCCACTGATATTCACACAGCGCCATCTAAGTTAAGCGTGAAGTCTGTACAATGGTTATACATACATAAATATATTTTTTTTCGTAAATACATAACACATAGAAAACACCCAGCATAATACAAACAGGCATGTTCATGCACACAAATGTTTGTACTGCCCGGGGATCAAACCCTTGGTGTAACAGCCAACGTCTCAACCATCATTAATGCACACAAAGGTCGAACAATACAATCTAAATAATAAATTCAATACAATCCGATTCAGTTTTCCTATTTAATAATTGACAAAAGCATATTATATAGATCCTAAAAATCAAATTAGATGTATGATGACCTGATGCCTCATTACACTGCTTTACTGCGAAAGTGCTAGCGATATGAGTTATCGGTTTGTCGTTACCTCATTTATTGTTGAAACAGATCCCCTTATTAATTTTCGTGAACATTTAACGATACGTTTTATGGTCACCTACTGTTTTTGAGAGTTCATAAATGGCTGTTATTGATATTGTTGTCATGGTTATCTTAGTAAAAATGCGCACTCATTCTGTTGTACTTTATGCACAATGTGCCCAGCGAGCGTCGGTGGCTCATTGGTGAGGACTGTTTGGAGGGTGCAGGTTCAAATCCCGTCACGTACCAATATGATTTAAAAAATTTCTATATTATATGAATGTTATCCAACGCTCTTACGGTGAAGGAAAACATCGCGTGGAAACTTGCGCAAGCCTGGGAAGAGATTCAAGAGGTTGTGGGTGAAGTCGGCCAATGCGCACTGGGCTCACGTGGACGCCAAAGGCGTAGAGTATATATAAGCAGATACTGTAAGCGTATAATACATTCTTTACGGGTACGTTCGTGCCCCTCGGTAAGAACTAAATATAATGAGCCCCGGATGATGTGTTCTTGTGCCCACATTTAGTTTAGGTCTCTCATCCATATGTTCTAAAGGACATAAATCTATTCATTATTTATTTTATTACCGTGAATCAATTTCATAATTGTAATTACACTGTAGATTGTGAAAGTTTCCCAATCCTTCTTGGGTATAATAAATAGCTGCTTATTTTTATTGTTAGCTATTTCATTAAGTTATGGCTCAAAACATTTTACAAAGTTTCTAAAGTGGCCTATGAGATTATATTTCAACGGCAACGTTTTATAACACAAATTTCACTTGCAACATATTTGCTTTTATTTGAGGGGCGTCAAAAATCCTTTGAACGCAATATCATACAAACAGCGTTCCTCGTTGTGGCACATAGTTGCTTTATTAAAACGCCCAGTATTGTCAGTTCCTTTTGCTGTGCATATTTTGTTGTACCTACTCAACGTTTGGGCAAAACATTTCTTAAAATACAATGAATAAAAGCTTTATTTATTGGAATAATACAGTTTAAAATAAGAAAGCGCTATCTTTAATCAGTCACTACTGCTGCTACACAATTCCACTGTTTGACACAGCACCACGTTTATTCAGGGACTAGTGGTAATTTCGGTAGTCATCTAGGTAGGTACCAACACTTACATTTTATTCTTTGCTATATTATAGCCGTGTGGTTACAGCAGATTAGATTTCATTTCATTTCATTAATAATTTGATTAGTAATTATATTGTGAATTAGATTCTACAAGAAACCTCCTTCTCGAAGGTGGACACACACCGATTTGGCCTACCTGACCCAGGTACACATATTCGTCTACAACTTCGAGGACAGAACTCCTGATTAGACTCCTGTATTAGACATGACTTGCGTCTTGTCCATGTTAATTTTAAGATCCACCTGTTGCAAAACTGTGTCTATCTATTGTTTCGAACATATTACCTAAATCCTCCATTGGTTTCCTGCCATGTTTTTTTTTGGTGAGAGTGCCATTGTATTTAATAATACTTAAATTTTAAAGTTCCGTGGATACTGAAATTCGCCTCTGTGCTTTCAACAGCTGGTGGAGGCAGGTAACAACAACTTTTCTGTTCCACGAAATTGATCTGTGATCGACTCCGCATTCATAGAATGTACAAAGTTTACTGAGATTGATTGCCTTTGAAAAACAATTTCAAAGGCAAATCAGTACATTTTCTTATATACAAAACAACTGTATTCATCGATACAATTTATTCGAAGATCATGTTTTAGACCTTCTTTTCATAAAGGTATAGCAATGTTCCAAGATAAAGGGCGTGAAAGACAGTGAAGTTACTGAACACTGACTTATCATATCATCATTAAGTAATAACTGCAGATCGCAAGAGGCCCTTTTCCGGAATCACGTGCAATAGTTGTCCACCACCATATGGATAGTTAAAAGGAAAATCTATACTTTATATTAAAGTCTAATTTTATTTCATCATCTCCATCATCATTAGCCTACTCCTGTTTACTGCTGAATATAAGCCTCTCAAATTGCACGCCACATATATCTGTTTTGTTGCGAACTGCTACCAGCTATTGAACAGATGTCATCAGTCCATCTTGCCGGAGGTTTCCTTACACGACGATTCGACACTTCTTAAATAAATAAAACACATACAATATCAATGATGTAAAAAATTATAATACAGAATATCATTGTACAATATTAGGTTTATTTATTCTGTGTTCTACTCTTAAAACTCGTTGTCTCTTTAGTTGAGATGCTACGATTCTGCTCACAAGTGGTTTTTCATTAAGTGAATTTGGACTCATTAATAGCCTATTCGTCCTACTGCAGGTCACAGGCCTTCTCACACAGCTCAATATTAAGAATAATTTTGAATATTATGATCATGACGTCAACACAGCAAAGGCAATTACATGAAATGCAATTTGATACAAGAGGTAAAATTCCACCTCATCAACAAAGTTTTGGCGTAGTTTACTTTTGTACAGAAGTATTCTCTGCTACCCTATATTTGATGTCTTTGAAGTCGCAGCACCGTTTCAAACAACTTCATTAAGTCGTAGCACGAGGTGAGGGGAAACCGATACGTTGTAAAGGTATTCTCTAAGAGGTGTAATACCTGTAACCTTTGTATTTATTTTTTACTTTTGACGCTGTTAAATCTATAATTATCTTGGCTGAGCTGATAATCATATTTCCTTTGATTCGTTCTTTTTTCAGTCGTACACTCTTATCAGAGAGGTCGTGGTTTTGTCTCGGTCAGTGTTTGTGCTATTACCGCTCTTGTGATGCACCGCCATGCACCTCTTTCATGGCGGAGAACTAGCTCTATTTTATACACGATTGCGTGATAGACGCGATGAGGTCCGTCCATTTAATCGAAATGTACCAAGATCATTTGCCTTCAACTTTCCATCGGACAGACAGACTCTCAATTGAATTTTCGATTCGAGTGATATGCTCGAAGACCTTGAGGATTTGTATTTGAACAGTCCGCGATAATCTCTGTTTTATGTTCAGCTCTTTTTGGATTGAACTCTTGGTAAGGTGCGTAGTCTATGGGATTCTTAGTAGGCATCCCCAACACTACATTCCCAGACCATCGATCTTATGACGATATTTCTCAGCCCCGTATATAAATATTGGAATAAACCAGGCAATTCATAAGACGGACTTTGGTGTTTCTGGTTATCCTGCGATACTTCTATATCTGCAAGAGCTTTTCTACTGAGGTTTGATCACAGCGCAACGTCTCTGAATCTCGTCTCCACCGCCTCCATCGTTGGCAATAATGGAACCTGGGTCTTGATTACCTCGCACGCTGCCATCATATTGCACGTCGGATTGGTTGTTGTTTGCCCGATCTACAATCATCAGTTTTATCTAGTCGTGATATATGGATGGCGTTTTTTTTGTTAAAAAGAGCGCGACTGCTCTTAAGTTCGTTAAATAGTT
>PQWD01011452.1:0-20637 GCA_019425675.1 Leucinodes orbonalis | reverse complement strand
CTTTCCAATCAAGCTGCGATCCTAACTCAACGCTCAGAAAATAGAGTAGTTCAAAGGGCAGATAAGACCTTTGGATTCTTTTGGATTATTATTGAATTTAATGTTTATTTAGAAAATTTAAAAACAGTAACGCACTTAATGAACATTCATATAACCATCATGTTTGAAATCCAAGTAGAGCCCTCCCTTTAGAATATCTTACTTAACTTTGAAATGATACCTCTTTAACGCACATTGCCACGTAAAGGAATTGTCAAGTTAGTACTATAGAACAGATTGCGTATATATTTAAATGTTCGAAACAAGTTGTGTAATTTTTTTAAGACCTGATAAAAGTAATGTATATTACATTCTCCAACGGAAAATAAGTTTAACTTTGAAGCTCGTGAAAAGTTGAGTGAGGTGCCGCAAAAGTGCTTCGCAAATATTAACTGCGGACGAGTGTCCGGGCCTTGTGAGTTTTCTTTAGCCTATCATAGAATGTCTACTTCTAATATGCCTTGAAGGTAAACTTCTTAAAATTGTATGTTGTATTGTATCATACCAGATTTCATATTAAAAGATCTGGGGGCACGGCAGTGCCCCGCCAAGTCGAACGCGATATATTTTACCGGAGTCGCTTGCGAGGATTGTTTTTATGAAAGGTATAATTTCTTCCCATGTATTTCTTCCGCCAAAGCTGCTCTCCCGAAAGCTAAGCTTGGGCTAAAATTGTTTTGCACAACACAATTAAAATAATAATAATCTACCGTCACTAGTTTACTAGTTTATGGCAGGCGACCGAAGTCTCTCCCATAGCACAGATCCCAGTCCCCTATTCAACCTATCGCAGTCCACTGCTGGACATAGGTCTCCCCCATTTGATCTCAGTCCACCTAAATTCAATTCCATATCCCAGTATCATAGTTTCCATATAATTTGAATAGTCTTTGCGCATGGCGGGGTCATCATGGGGTTGTATTAATCATTAGTTTTGAATGCATGTATTGTGCATTCTGAGGTGACATCCGCCAAGAGTCACCCATGCAACGATTAAGTATTCGAAAAAGGGCCACTGTGCTGTTGGCATCGGCCCCACGAATGCATTTTCAAAGGAACGAATCCGAAGAATTTCGAAAACATAATAATTATAAATCTTTATTGAAACGAAAACGAATATATTCCATAAAGAACACTTATGCATATCAAATTTAATTTCACAACTGGTTCGGTTATCTACAAAGAAAATCCAGCAAGAAACTCAGTAGTTAATTTTTAAAAAAGTAATAAGAAAATACTCAAATTAAAATTATATAAAATTACAAACTTTGGAAAACTTTACACATTCAATAAAATGTTACAAAAAATAAAAGTGCAGACGTGGAATCAACATTTTCAAAAATCCTTATCTTTTTAATAATCTTCTATATCATTGTAACCTTTTTTAATCCAGTGGTTTAAATATGGGATTTAAATTTATCCATATATGGCTCGGATAGCCCTTTTCTACAACACAAAAATAATTTATATATCTGCAGCAGACCCCTCTAAAAATCTTTTTTACAGAATAGGCAGCGTTACTAAGTCTTCCTGACAAACCTGCAAGATGGGAACCCCAGTGCAATTTTGAGTCTAACGTGATTACTAGAAAATCCGTAGAATTGATGACTTCCATAGATTCATCGTCTTTAACGATGGCTGCATCTACCTGTGATACATCGGTATTGTAAATCACAAAGATTATGATTTCTTAATGTTAAAAAGGAAGTTGCTCGATTTGAACCAGTAGAAAACCCAAGAAATAATATAATTTACATCGTTTAAGGATTATTTTTGTGAACTTATGTTAAATATCAATGATTTATAGTTAGCAAATAATATTGTCTCACACAAGTCTTGTGAATAGTAAAGGAGAGCATATGTAAATTAAAAATAATAACGGTCCCAATATTGAGCCCTGTGGCATGACCATCAATAAAGGGGCTCACACAAGGGGACATACACTTTTTGAACTCCATTAGGCAAGTACGACTTAATCAAACTAAGGGAATCATTAAAGACCCCGTAATGCTCCAATTTCACTTCGAAAAATCACAAAGTATTCCTACGGCATCCTTTTTGTTCTCCCATGCCACAAATATACGAAAGATTAATTTTGTGTCAGGTTCCAAGCGATTTTTATTGTGAGTTTATTGAAGATGCCACGGAGACCTTCTCTTCTTAGCAGAATCTATTTATGTAAATCTACACAATATGAGAATACGGTGTCTTTGAGGCACCAAATAAAAAATATTTCATATATCACAGTAATTGCTAAGGAACCAATTCAATCAGTGTTGATAAAATTGGCATATGAATAATGATTTTACTCAAAGTTCACAAGATACGGATGTTATGATTAATAACACACTAATTATAATCGATCATTTATTTGAGTACAAACCAATTTGAAGGACGTGGAGGAGGTGTAGAATTATTTAATGACGAAGATAATGTTTTCATATCTAAAAGATTTTTGAAATAAAAACACAATGTTTTTTTTACTTTATTTATTTATAAAAACCTTACTTATCTAAATTACTACAAATTTAATGATAAATGATAGAAATATAAATTAAAAGGACAAAAACACGCCTTTTAACTGATATACACAATATGTTGACATTTAGCGTCTCAGCGACAGTGAACTCTCTTGTGCCATATTCTTCAAAATATAAATACCAAAAAATAATTTACGTTACACATAGATTCTTAGACTAAATGATATGGATTGTGAAAGTTTGTTTTTGAATAATTACTAAATATTGCTATTTGTGTGACATCAATAATATTGGTAGATATTTATGTTTAAACTATCTATTCTAATACCTCAAAGATGCATTTGGCAAACATGTAAGTCTGTTTTTTATCATCATATTATTAAGTTAAAAATTCAAATAAAAATATGTTGACATAACATTTAGCTATGCTATAAATACGAATTGACTAAGTTACTTCTGACTATTTCACCTATTCTACTGAATATTGTTATTGAAGCGTACATTGTAAATAAGCATAGAGTCATGATAAAAGAAATACCTACGTAGTTAATATTATAAATGTTAAACTATGAAGTGCATAAGTAAGATAGTAAATGTAATTATGAAGTGAATCAATATACGCGGCGTGTCACTAGTGGCGCGTTCGGGATATCGGCTAAGTGCACTGTGCCATCACAATTCAACGTGACTGCATCTACTCTAATTCAATTAGACATTGTAGATCGTCAGTCGATATCAATACAATTTCTTTTGGCAGTCATATTTATAACGTGATGTTGATGTGATGATTTTTATCCTAGTATACGGAATGGATTGAATTTATTCCGATTTGGAGGTGGCTGCGGCCTTCGAGATCTGTTCGGCCGATGCAATGGTTCATTAGCAGCAGACAACAGAGGCGACTGAAAGTCTTCGGCAGTTGACGTCTCAGTATTGTTACTTTCAAACATATCGTCACTTTCAATTGCCATGTCATCTGTTGCTTTGACAGAAGACAATTGAACATCAAAACTTGTCGAGTTTGCTTCTCGAGAATAATTTCTCTCTCTGTCAGTGCTGTCTATGGTACTTGGTGTAATTTGAATAATAGATTCAGTTATCGATATTTGACTTGCTTTTGTGGTTGATGGTTGAATTTTCTGTACTTCTAACTCCTTTGGTGGTGCTTTAGGTGAACTCGAAACAATGCCACTATCTGATGGTGTGCTTTGGGATGTTGTTTCAGAAAATAAATTTGTATATTTTGTGTCACTTCTATTAACATCTAATTCAGTTACATTCTTGGTGGTAGTTTCTTCCGATGTCACTGATTCTATATGATCGTCACCAAATACTGGCATCTTCGTAGTTACTTCGAAAACAGTGGGTGCAGCACTAATATTATCTTCATTAAGAATAGTTATTTTGATAACTTCATGATTTAATGATAAATTGCGTATAGATTTCTTTGGCCACTTAACTGATATTTCTTGAGTGATGTCACCGGAACTCTTGTCCGGTTTTGTGAGTTTTATTTCAGGTTCCAAAACAGATGTGTCATTTTGTATTATTTCAATTTTTGGCATCTCTCCGGAGTGATTATAAACATCTGGTTCCTTTATTATCACTGTTAGATCTATTGTGGGTTCGTCATCAGGTTTATCGTAAACATCACTAACATATTTATACGTAGACGTTTCTTTATCTAAGCTTTCAGTTATAAGCTCAGTTGTTTTTTCCATTTTACTCGACTTGGGTGTTTTACTTTTTAATCCGTAAAATTTGTCACTGTATTTTTTTGGGACATTAGCTTTTACATTCTCTTTCTTTAAGTAATCTTTTTGTATTATGGTTTGCTGTGTTGTTGTAATTAATGGTTTTTCTGTCATTTCATTTCTAATTAAATCACCTGCATTTGTCGATAGTGGTGTACTAGTAAATGAAACATCACTGCTGGGTTTAACAGTGAATTGCTTACTATATTGATGTTCAGCTAACTGTTGTGCATGCTTTTCTTCCAAAGACAAAACTGTCATGTCATCACTTATTTTTGACTTTGCCATGACTAAAGGAGGCACAAAGTGATCGGTTGGTTGTGTAAATATTGTTTCAAAATTTCCATGTCGTGCAAATTCCTCATGTAACATTTTGTGTTGTTTATTTTTCTCATCTTCCAATTTTTCTGTTAACTCCCTCGAGAAGTAGTCGTCGTTATTTACTAATTTGGGAATTTCATTACTTTGCAAATTATTGTTAAAGTGGTCACCTAAGTCAATATTTTTGCTTATATAAATATGACTTTGTTTGTCAAAGTCATTTTTCAATACCTTATCTATAATAGTTGTTCGTGGTTTTGCAGTACTAGATTGGTTTATATCGTCTTCATGTTCAGTAGTCGTATTTTCCTCAGTAGTTACTTCGTCATTAGAATCTTGTTCAGTAAATAAATTTTCCGAAGGTACAGTCGACGTAGCACCTGTGGGACCTACACTGGTTGTACTATATGTTTCTTCATCTTCTGCGCAAGAGAGATCCTTGAGAAGGGCTTCTCGTTTCTGTGAAACAGTAAGAATTGATATAATATTTGTTTCCTACGTTATAAAGTATGTTTATGAACATTCAGTTAAACTTACCACGTTACCAGTACATTGAACTCGTTTCACACCTGCGAGGCCACAATCAGCAGTGAGTTGCACTGCAGCGCTTTCTGGTAAGTACAGCACTGTCAATGCAGGCAGTGCCTTGACCATGCAGCCTTCATTACCGAGGGCCCATTGAGGTACTGTGAACGAACATGATACATGTTAGTACTATTGTTTTAATTTTCTTTTGAATTTAGTTGTTTTTTGACATTCTGTAGGGTTAATAAGTGGGGGTAGATTACATAGCGTTTTATTAAGGGGTAGACATATTTTCGACACAACTGGTATTACTACCACTGAATATTTTAGCAAACCAAACAATAGTGATGTAATGATAATCGTTCTTTAACAAAAGATACTTGTTAAAAGGCCGAAAAATAATATGAATTTACTTCAGAATCGGGTTGCTCACCTGGCAGCTCACAGATAAAGGAGGCAACAGTAGGTCCACCACAAGCCCTTGCCTCCCACCGGTAGTCCGCAGCTGGGTCGGCAGCAGCGCAAAGTGGCGCGGCCCGAGGATCTGGTGCTGAGCTCCAATAGCCATCCCCACCAAGACCTCGGTAGTCACTATCAAGAAAAATATAAGGCTAATAAAAAGTATACTACAAGAACAGGCTACATAACAGAGATGTTACAAAAGCTGCTTTTTTTTTTCAAAAATTATCATAAAGCTTTAAAACAGCCACTCTTAGAATAAATAAACCCTGCATCTAGGTCTTTGAAAAACTTTTTTCAATCTACATTTCAGATTCCTTTAACATGGTCCTACGCAAACGTGTCCCATATCATCATCTGAGTGTACTTAAAATGAAAAGATTTTATCATGAACTAGCTTTTGCGTGCGACTTCGTCCGCGTGGAATAGTTACTTTGGCTTAACGCTCTCTCTAACCTGCTATGTACTTCGTTATATAGGTGAGAGAGAAAACTGCGATATCTCATAAGATATTCATTTCAGTTGAATGACGTAAAAAGCAGTGTGTGTGTGTTGTGTTTCAAATGAAATACTTGTGCTAAATAAAGCATTTATTTGGATAAGGATTAATATGTTGTTGTAAACGGTTCTAGCTCTTCTGGTGGCCCACTATGCATGGGCGTGCCTCAGGGTTCTGTATTGGGTCCTTTACTGTTTCTTTTATACATAAATGACCTTCCTTACCATTGTCATAAACTTTCTGACATAGTACTATTTGCAGATGATACATCATTGCTTTTTAACGTTAATAGAAAAAAAGAAACATTTGACGATGTAAATGGTGCTATCTCACAAGTAATGCATTGGTTTACAGTTAATAATTTATTGCTTAACACTAAAAAAACTAATTGTATAAAATTCTCATTACCTAATGTGAGGCAGGTCATCACCAGTATTAATTTGAATGACGAATGCTTAAAAATTGTTGATAGTACAGTATTTTTAGGAATTACTATAGATTCAAAACTCCAATGGGGACCTCATATTGAAGCTTTGGCAGGTAGACTTAGCTCAGCAGCGTATGCAGTTAGGAAAATAAGGCTCTTAACCGATATTGATACAGCAAGATTGGTTTATTTTAGTTATTTTCATAGTATAATGTCATATGGTCTTCTGTTGTGGGGCTCAGCTGCTGATATTAACACTATATTTGTACTTCAAAAAAGAGCCATCCGAGCCATTTATAACCTTAGACCACGTGATTCACTTCGGGAAGTATTTAAAAAAATCGATATTTTAACAGTAGCGTCCAATACATTTACCATAATCTAGTTTATGTCCACAAAAATCTTCATTTGTTTGAAAAAAATTGTGACGTACATAACTTTAATACTAGGAGCAAAAACAAACTTGCTGTCCCAAATCTTAGACTAAGTAAAGTAGGAAAATCATTTGTTGGAAGAGGCATAACATTCTTTAATAAAATACCACAAAATCTTGCCGAATTGCCTTTTCACCAGTTTAAATTAAAGATTAAAAAAACCCTCATGAAAAAAGGTTACTATACAATAGAAGAATATTTATCGGATAAAGATGTGTGGTCTTGCACTTAGTGTTCCAGTTACAAAATCTTTGTAATAAATTATTGTAAAGCTATTTGTAGGTAAATGACAAAACTGTAACCACTGATATAAAAAGATTAAAAGAGTAACTCGAGTTTCTTGCCGGCTCTTCTCGAAGATCCTACTTATTCCGAACCGGTGGTAGAGTCACAAAAATATGATAATAATAACAATTGACGATTCAAAAGTATCTGTAACAGATTTATTTGAATAAAGATTTTTTTCTTTCTTTCTTTCTTTCTATCATATTTATGAAAACACCTACGCAAATTATGCATTATTTTAGAAAAAAAAAATTGCAAAAAATATGTTATAGGGAGTTAACCTCAAAAGATAAACATATGCTGTCGCAGACCTTTTTGAAGACCTTTAAAAGGAGAACAATACTCTTATACATAACTTTGCGAAACTTCAACCGTTTACGCAGCGTACGCAGCGGAAGCTTCAAGTATGAAAAAATCGCCCCGATTTTGAAACATTCTTCGTTGCTGCTCCGCTTCTATTGCTCTTAGCGTGATGATGTATAGCCTATAGCCTTCCTCGATAAATAAGCTATTTAACACTAAAATAATTTTTCAAATCGAACTAGTAGTTCCTGAGATTGGCGCGTTCAAACAAACAAACAAACTCTTCAGCTTTATAATATTAGTATAGACAATAATACATAAACAAATATCTACTGACATACACACAACGCCATCTAGTCCCAAACTATGTAAATATAACAAAGGTAACGGCGGAAGTGAGGCGTATATATTTTTTTCATACTTATGTTACCAATATTATCTTTATCAATATTCTTAAGACATCATATGTATACATACATACAGTGTGTAATTACTATTTGATAAATAATAACACCGTAGCCAGTATCACTAACAATGTCATCATCAACTCATAATAACCGACTGCATGGCACTGGATGTGCTTTTTTATATTACAAAGTGAACAGGACTCATCGGATGGTAAGTGATACGCCGCCAATGCCGTAATGCGCCCCTCACCTGAGACAACAGATGTTAGGTCTCTTATACCCGGTAATTTCACTAGCTATAGTGCCCTCATGTCGAAACACAAAAGTACACAGCACTCCTATTTCACGGGAATATATCTGGCACTGTCCTACCTAGAAGATTCATTATCGAGTCTACCACCTAGTGGTGGGTATGACTAACAATAAAATGGCAAAAAAACATTACGGTTTCCAGTTGGTACATTAACTTCAAACTCTAATTTTCTTACTCTGAACTTACATAAACTTCATTGCGCACGTTTAATTTATACATACGCTCATAAATGAAAACTCGAATTCACCTGAATGTTTGAGTAAAATAGGTTTAACTACAAGCCCCACTGTCATAATAGCGCGAGCTCGTTTCCCACGCGCACTAAATGCATTTCATATAATAATCCGCCCAATGCACCCGTAAATCTCACAGACTTACACCTAACATACAACCGGCAGTGGTGGCTGGCGCTAATTTTGAGTTATTCATGTGTTAATAGAGCAACGTATTTCCAACTATATGTTATGAAAGACCCACATGGAGCAGTGCTATTCAGTTTCTTTTGATAGTACTCGGAGATCGTTCTCTCTTTTACATACCTCCTTTAAAATTTTATAAAGTGTGACATATATTTAATAATAATAATGGTATCGTTTATTTCTCTCACAAAGATTAACTAAACAATCGTACATAGTTAGTAAACTTATCCTAGAAGTGAGAGACTGGATTTGTAAATGTAATCTTTAAAAGGTATGCTTTATCTAGTTTGCAATAGCTGACACGTGTACATTTTGTTTTTTATATTTTTGAGTTAATAATCATCATCATTGCAGGCTAATATGTCCACCGCTGAATGAAGGTCTCTAATGATTCACATGTGGACCGATCCCTAGCAGTCGACATGAACCAGGTCATCCGTCCATCTAGTAGGGGTCCATTGACGTTACTTTTAAAGAA
Organism: Leucinodes orbonalis; assembly: GCA_019425675.1. Classification (NCBI taxonomy): domain Eukaryota; kingdom Metazoa; phylum Arthropoda; class Insecta; order Lepidoptera; family Crambidae; genus Leucinodes; species Leucinodes orbonalis. Next base: position 11,494 of record PQWD01011452.1, on the reverse strand, counting down.
TACGAAAACATTCAAATTAATTGTACTTTTGCTCTGAAATGTTTATATACATCAGTTGTTTTGTACTGTTTGGTTATATGTTCTAAATTAAGTTTAAGGTTAATGTAATGTATATAATAAGAAAACATAAAACTGTATCGAGTCATCTCCGGCGACTGGAAGCACTGACTTCTGTAACACGGGTTTGCATACCTAACACAGAAGACAGGGGTTTTCTCCCAATTTGTTAACTTTTTTTATGTCAATAAACGTTTTATTATTTTATCATTATAAAGTTACATAATTTTTTGATTTAATTTATTTTTATTTGATCTTTGATATATTCTGCATGTTAAAGAAAAGAAAATATTATTATGCAACCCACTTTGCTGTTTTACTTATAGTATGAAGTTGTTGCTCTTTTGAAATAATTTTGAGGTTGTCTTAGCTAGGACTTTATGATATTAATGTATCCTAGCTGAATATAAAATACAACGGTACATAATTTAAATAACTCATCAACATAGCGCAGACTTAAACGACCCATTTGGTGTAATGTTTAAGAAGTTGGCTACTACACCAAGGGTTCGATCCCCGGGCAGTACAAACATTGATGTGCATGTAAAATATGTATATATTTACAAAAAAAGTACACAAGTATGTTTATCCGTTTTTTAGTAGGTACCCATACATACATATAGGCTTCATGCTTAACTTGGGGCTGCATGGTGCTGTGTAAATGTTTTCTAACATAATCTCGCATCAAATGTCTTAATATTTTGTGATTTTCCATACAAAAACTGATTTTGACATACGTTTGTTTTTAGCGTGACTCGTCCGTATTTTTTATACGTCCATGTCGATACTATTTTTCCTTTTCCCTCTGTTTTTCCAATGGTCGCAACGTACTTATTGCTCTTCCAGTTTCCTACGAATTAAAAAGCATTGCATACATGTTTTTGAACATGCACATTAACTTACGTCCAAGTGAAGTCACCATCAGGGTTGCTTCGAATCAGACCCACCCACACCGCACTGGAGATATCCAGCTCCTTGAGATACGCGCGCACCGCGTCATACTGCGCCGTTGTATCAACTGTAACAAGCAAATATATATCTGTTTAGCAACGAAGTAACATTTGTTTAACATTTATAAACTAAGCAAAGAAGGTATTAATATATTTAATTAATCCACCATTACATTATTTGCTGAGTGCTAGACTTTCAATAAATATATTTTAGTATTATATCACACGAAATAATTGGTCGCAAATGCTATTAATACAATCCAGTTAAAATATTTTATTATGTAACTTTGACGTTCGTAAGTGTTTAAAGTTCAAAATAAGAAAATAAATAAAATGTCTTTTTTGCGGACAACTTAAAAAAAAAAAATGTTTTCTTATACCGGATTATTCAGATTGCCGGTAAATATATTTCCTAAAAAATAAAATATGCGTGTGATTGCCTAGTTTAGTTAGTAGACCAAAGTATTACTAAACTATTTGCTTGAATTATTAATGCTTTTTGTATGTAAATGTCTGTGGATATTTATTATTATAAAAGTTATTTATATTCCCGTATTGGCAATGTACTAAACCTAAAATGGTTAAACCCCGTGAATAACAGACTAACATTTTGTGACAATGTTATAGAATACGCTAAAAGATTTCAATACCGCAATTTTCATCGGTATAAAAATAAAAATGATTTAAACGCTGACCTCTACAGCTTTTAAAGCATTAAGAATCGTTCTTTTCAAAATTAAGCCGGGATCGGGTGTTTCTCGTGACACCCCCAGGCATTTTCCTTTTTGGGTTGGTGCTTTTACATCTAAAGGATCAATTTTGCTACTTTGTAAGCAGATGTTAAGTTAACAAAAGGAATCGTCCTTCTAAGAATATCAAAATATTGTACATATGTATTCTAGGCGTGACTTTAGTATTATGCGCCATTAGTTCACATGCCGTCATTTCGGATACCTAATGGTACGTTAGCAATAATCCTACCCTTTACATAGACGAGTGCACTGTAAAAAGAAATCATTATTTGTAGATAGAAATTACATTCAAACAATACATTAACATACAACAGTATTTATTTATTTATTTAGAAAGGTACGCTAACAGTGTATACATTTAAATTTTCAACATTAATATTTTGTGGCCTTGTAGTAAAATAGAGCGTCGGTGGCTCAATGGTGTGGACTTTTGCCCTTCTACCGGGAGGGCTGAGGTTCAAATCCCGACACGTACCAATACGTTTTCGAATTTTCGAAAATTAAATGTACGTTATTCGACGCTCTTACGGTGAAGGAAAATATCGTGAGGGAAACCTGCGCACGCCTGCGAAGAGATTCGGAGGTTGTGCGTGAATTCGGTCAATCCGCACTGGGCTTGCGTGGACGTCTAAGGCCTAAACACCCTATACGGGTAGGCTCGTGCCCCTCGGTGGGGACGTTTAATGAGCTGATGATAATGAATAAAATTTCCACTTTCATAGAAGTGCATAAAGCTTCTATTTCATAGTCATCTGGCACTGCGGCCACCGCAGTGTATTGGTGTATCTATACCTATTTTGATGACTTAATATAGGACCTACCGTCGAAAGCAGATAGTTAAATATACTAATTGAATTACATAAACATAGGTAATTAAATTCCTATATTCACTAATAACCAATGTTTGTACCAAGCCGATAAATTGAATCGATAACGAAACAAAATCGTGCAAAACATGTGAAAAAGACTCGATAAGCATCATTCGATTAGTATTTTTAAATAAATTCGCACAATAAAATGTTATTCTACTGAATATATTTAACCCAGTCAAAGCACACCATCGTAGGAGAATCAGAATCATTAGCTATGATACATTACTATGCCCATGAAAGCAAGTAACCTAACATTCCTTCATTGAAGTTAACGTACTGATTTAATATGTAATTTAGTAATACAATAGACTATTTTTAATTGGATACACATTCAAACATGATCCACGGCATATTTCGTTACAGTTGATGCATAATCATATTGATACCTTTATAGAATTACCATTGCTAATACCGTTATTAATCTGGCAAGAGGTCTTATCTTTAATGCCTGCATGTGATTTATCGGCGTATTTGGCATTAATCCTGTATACATTAGTGTGTTATTTACGAGTTATATTAAGTCTTTGCACATCCAAGACATTAATGATAATATAAATAATCCTAATCTATATTTCTTATGTGACGATCCCACCAAAAATATTTCAAGTTTAATGTTGCCAAGACGACCACATAAGGTTTGCCCTGTAAAAAAGATATCAGATCTCATGTAGAGCCAAGCTTCTGAATCTACACGGCCTAACTCTACCGAATCTAAGTTAAGGAAATTCTACATATCATGATTGACATCATACCCTGAGAACATGAATTATCTGGTATACCGGTAACCAACTCTATGAGAGTTCAAAAAAAACGACGAACCACTTCGAGATAAGGTATTGTGCCCTTGCGCTTGGCTTGGCTCGTCGTGGTGGTGGTGGATACTGATGATAGTTAAAATGAGGGGTATATTAATTGCCTCACGCTTTATTATTTAATGAAATGCGCGCCATTAGTATTTTCTGAATAAATACGAAATAACGAGCCTCAAACTTGAACCAAACAAACTTTACCAGACACATGATTTGCAACTTTCATGAAAAATTACCTCCATTGTGGAGCCAAAACTTTGTAAACTCATTCAATATACTTTAAAAGTTACTTGGATGAACCTTGAAAATTAAGAATAAACATCCATTACATTAGAAAATAGCAGATACAAAAAATACGAAAATACTATTAATCTGAGAGTAAAATACTCGAATTCGTGCACATATCATAAAATATGGAACCAATTATTTCACGCACCAGTCAATTGGAAAGTTTCTACAACCAATTAGTGTACATTAATTTTTGCAACGTATTAAGAAAATATAATACATAAATAAGAGTGCCAATAAATCTAATCCAATTGCACCACTATATTGTCGAACTCGTGCCGAAATATGAGAATCCTGTAATGCTATACAGGGCGATTGATGTACGGAAATAATATTGTTATGTATTGTTATCCAATACGTTTTTTCCATCAACTTTAAACCCAGATATTCTCCATGATAACTTCTAACTTCCTCCGTGGTTTCTGCGTTGGATTTATATACTGCGTGATCCGGGGGTCGTAGGTACGAATCCCGCGGGGAAACCGCTCAGTAATATCCCTTTAGCGATAATCCTGATTGTCCTAAAATAATTATGATTCTGTTTTTGCAGGGCACATAAAGCCGTTGGACCCGATTACAATCTTAGGGTGGTAGTCGTTAACGCCATCAATTCGCCTTGGCCATCGTGCTGAGTTATGGCCCAATTTCCCGCAAAACTATGTAGTGTGGTAAAGCCTGTGCCATGCAGTGAGCCGTAATAGGCTGATGATTGAAAATATTTTTTTAGAACCGAGTGTTCATGATTGCCCAGGTAGCGTTGGCTAGGAAGTATGTATAAAGTAGTCCATATAGAATCCCTGAATATCAGCTCGTTTGCCTACGTATGAAAATAAAGAAAATGCTTTAAAAATTAACCATATGTTTCATTATTCAAAGCATGTGCTTTCATCATTAAAATGCCAAGAGCTGATGTTAGTTTAAATTTCGCCGTCGGCTTAATTCTGTCGGTTCACCCTGTATAATTTAAGAGTACAAAGCTGTGACACGGTGCGCACCTGCCAGCAGCACGTTACCCCCGTCTCGGCCTCGTCTCGACTAATCCCATTACTGTCGCGCTTCAGTTCCCGCCGGCAATTGGCACAGGCCGCCTAACACTTTAGATCTACGTCCGGGAATAAATGGATGCAACACACTCTTCATTAGGGAGGTAGTGCTTTAGCCCGTTGCACTGTCGGTTTGTGTCCGTATATTATCGCCAACCTTATATTTATTATTGATGGAGGCCCGTATTCTGAAAAGAGACTCAAGCGTTGATTTTTACATACATAGAGTTTCTCTTCGCAATCCCTTTCTAACTCTATTATGTTAAGATCAACAGTTTAATCTCGTATCAGAATACGGACTCAAGACTACGAACTCATCCGCGAACAGTACTCGAATGCGCATATATCTAATAACACCATTGTATTAACCGACATCATTTTGAACAAAGCCTCTTAGAATATAAGTAGCAACAATACGAATATCTAAGATCCCTTGCTAAGATCGTTCCATTTCGCGGCGTGTCTTAACTAATCCCATTCTTATCTTGCCCGACTCTCCGGTTACATGACGGCGACGGCGCTTTCAACGACTTAAATTAATTGTGCAAAGGTGAAAAGCCGATGTAAGCGAAAGTATAGGTAACGTGTTGAAATGGGTATACTTGCGCTATCGAGAATCGCCACGATAGTTGCTGCATACAATACGTAACATTTTTAGATGATGTGTTTTATTTTATTATTTTAATTTCTAGTCCTATGTTTTTCATCTCTTGTTTTATTTTCTGTTCTGTTATTATGTTCTGAAGTTTTTAAAGTATTCTCCATTAGAAAATATAAAAAAAACATCTTATCTATTTACTAACTGAACATCTGTTATGTAAAAGTCACAACATGACTGTGCCTCGCTAGGATACATTACGACATACATTTTTATTCTAATCGGTAATCTTTAACTACAAATCAATCACTCGCTCACATCAATCTATATCAGTCAGAATTAATAAGATAGAACGAGAAATATAAGTTATACAACTCAAATAGTTATTACCATAAGTACACACAAAATGTAAAAATAAAAATATGAACTAAAATGTTATAGATTTAAGGACAAAAATTTAATAATATCAAAATTACAAAAAAAGTACAAATTAAAAGTACAGAAAAAAGGAAAATAAGATCCCAAAAAATCAGGTGGGTGAGCTGAAAAAAAACTATATAAGTCTGATGAGCATAGTTCAGAAAAGCGGAGGACCGGGATATCTGGCGCAAAATGGGGGAGACCTATGTCCAGCAGTGGACTGCGATAGGTTGAATAGAGCATAGTTAGCAATGCTCTTTCAACCAGTAACCGTTCAAAAGTTGCTGGTCCAACCAAGAAACGAATACAACATTGTCTGACATCAAACTAAACTAAACGAAACCAACTGTACCAAAGCTTTGACCTAGGTCTTGTACAATGCAACATTGTAATTTGGATGGCAATTCTACCGCAATAATTACCTTTGCGTGCCTAACGCGTCTAGGCTCGTTGGCATTTCAAAGCACACCCCGATTGCTGCTACATTTTGCATTAGCGCGGTCGAGGTTTGCTGTAATGCAGCCACTAAAACCCTAGTGCAGGGCCGGATCTATCCAAGGGCTACATGGGCTGCAGCCCAGGGCCTGCAGGTTACTAGGGGCCCCTAGACCCCGCCACTAACAATAAGCGACGCGGTTTTCTCACATTCAAAGGTTGCCTGGAAGAGATACAGCCACAGCAAATAAGGTCGCCTTATGTACAATTAACACTTGCGTAGATTTAAGTAATATTTATGTTTTTTGTGGAATAAAGAATTTATAGTAATAATATATCATTATAGAAACAGTTTTTGACGTGAATATTAGTTGATCGGCCCCTCAGTAGTTTCAGCCCAGAGCCCAACAAATTCTCGATCCGCCCCTGCCCTAGTGTAGACGATTCCGTGATGCCCTTTGTTTGCTTTGATGAACAACATCAAGCACAACCTGCGGTGCCGATGCGCGGAATAATCTATGAGATCGTTTTTGTACAAATCTCTGTCAAATGGTCAATAACTCTTTAAATTATGATTTTATTTAATGCATAACTATGCGTTCAGCTATTGGAAATATATGAGCGGTGAATATACCATCAGATTAGCCGTAGCTCGTTTGCATTTAAAGCATACAAAGTTAGAAAAACCGAAATATATAATCTATGTAGTAATATTAAATTCTGTTATTTAAGTAAGACTGCATGAAGTAATACTTTTATTGAGTGTTGTTAGTAAAAGCTAACACACAATGCAATTAATGCATTTGAGAAATATTTCAATAATGAAATCTCATGTATTATTTTATTAACCATGCAGCTTTCTGTATCCGTCGCATAAAGCTGAATAGTTACTAACAAATATTTCCCACAGAATGCTTACTGTCTCTAAAACTTTCATAATAAAATATGCCGGTACTATATATTATACGTTCTTGAGTAACAAACTTATACCTAGCAGGCATGCAATACATTCTCCTTGGGTTCTTATATAAGCGCCCTAATGTAACTTATGTCCTTAGCGACCCATCGTTTATCAAATCCACGCCACATTAGAAACTGAACTTGTCGCGCTTCTAATGGCCTTATTCTAAAGTTTCCCTTGCCAAGGCAACATTCGGCTTGACGAGTCATTATTTTCTAATAAGCAGACCAAGTATATTACTTTTTAAAATATCTCCTTTCATTCACTAAAAAAAAGGTGCCATGAGAAAGATAGCACATCGTCCTGCAAATTAATATAACAATAATGAATAAAATATGGAAAACTTTAAAAGATAACGAATGATAACAAAGGGATACCTACATACATACTATTATTATTTATGAGTGGCAATGGATGTTTTGATGCTTCTATGTTTTAGGACCACATAAAAATAGGGAGAACCATTTAGTCATTAGTGTTATTAAAGTTGTGAACGGAACGGTTTGTTTTTTCTTCATGTCTACTTGAAGTATTGAAATAAATTGGCTTCATAAAAAGCATACATACGGTCGAATTGAGTAACCTCCTTTTTAAGTTGGTTATAAAGTAATCTATATCGATAATTTCATTACTGATTGCATAGACAATTGATCCAAGACTACAATAATGTGTTTGAAACTAATTATAATTATTGGATAGTCACAACCTACACAACCAATTCAAACTTTAAACAAGGCTTTCTCGATCGTAAATTATAAATGTTAACGGTCCTTAATCGTCGAAATCCCATTTCGGGCGTTGTTGATACAATCGTGTCTGATTGACAGCCTATTTCAGGTGTCAAATAACATCAGGAAACTACGGCTTTCAGGGTTGACGCCGAGAGGAAATTTACATTATCGTATTGAAGGCTCGAACCAAACTCGATCGTATTCAAATTGCCGTCATTAAGTCGGTCACACGTCGTAAACCTTACAAATGGGAGGCGGTGTATATCCAACGCCTTCGGGCCTTAGACGGAAACTTTTCTAATTTACATTAGAGATTACTTATTGTACAAAAGGAATTTTTAATCGAGCAAATGGTAAGAGTAATTATGTTTTCGTTTCATTAACTGTTGCGTGGGTAAGTAGGGGATATCGATCAGGTGTTTCCATAAAATATTCAGAAAAGAGATCGGTTTTCGTCCATAAATCTACTAATGTATACACATAGTTTATGATAAACTTTTTTGTTTTGCGTTTTTGATATTTAGATTACAGATAAACTCAAGTATTAACATTATTTTGTATTTATACTAATCATTACGATAACCAAGTAGTCCAAGATGGGTTTATTGTCAATAGCAATTAAAGCCTTTTTAAATAAAATCTAGGTTCAGTTCAGGGATTATGTTATTTTTTTATATATATATAAAAGTGAATTTTTGTTTTTTCTTATTTATTTATTCATACACAAAAAAAAACAAAGAATTAGTATACCAGCATGCGGCTTACCTGGTGGTAAAATACTCAACAATCGCTAAAATATCTCGATTGAATGATCGCCATTAATGGACTATACATAATATTGTGTCTAACTTATTAACGTAAAGATATAATATCATTATATACTGTGCTGCCTGTACCACGCTTCCAGTCGGAACACAATTATACCAAAAGTATAACTTTTATTGCGAAAGATATAGGTGCGATCGAGGTTCTTTGGTATTATATAAACATTGCCGCGTTATTGAGTAAACGCTATAAAAGAAATAAAGTCCGATAAATCCTTTCTGAGCTGATAACAAAGGGATCATGTGGAGTCTGTATTACACATCGTATTACCGAAGGAGTTTTATGTTCATGACATTTCTTGAAGGGCGTCAATACTTTAATTGATATGAATTTTGAGCCCTGTAAAATTTTGTTTGCAAAACCGGTCCACTTTGTACTCTAAGCAATGCGTGTAGTTTTAAGTTTTGCAAGAATAGTTTAAATTTGTTAAGCTAGTTCAATGTGCTCCTAGATAAACAATGTACTTCAAAGTTATTGATTTATTAAAACAGCATAAATTAAATATGCTACTATACTTTTCTAATATTGTAAGTCCCCTCTCCTTATTCCCGTATTATATTTCCTTACCACTTAAGGAGCCTTTGGGGGGTTACAGTTTTCTTGGGCGTGCTTTCTCATTAAATAAAAAGTAATTCTAAAAGAACCACTATTAACTTAAATAATTTAGTGACATGATATGGTAAAAAATCCAAAGTTTTTTTAAAACGTCGATAATAATCCCACGTAATGGCATTTGCCTTTTAAGTGCATAAATTACACTCCAATCACATCAGCGGTGCAAAGACAGTGTTCAATAACCGCGATCAAAACACTACCGTAAATTAAAATCAGAAGTTAGCAAACGTAATCCTGGACGAGCAAATTGGTAAACATCCGATATCGAAATTAGAACTTAAAGTAGATGAACGGCAATAAAACACGCGAGTGGGGAGTAGGGCAGTTAATGGCATCACAAATATTGACTTGGCGGTTCCCTGGAGTTTTCCCGAGCTCTCAAGCCGTGTTTGGCGCGTCGCCAGCCGCCTGTGCCTTCAGTGGCTTATTCGGTGGTGAGATGAAATATTTTTATAATTCCGAATGGCGCGCGGCCTTGTTAATCGCAAGTGAGCTGTGTCGGGGATAAAGCGAAACTATGTTTATACAGCCCGTGGAAATTGTTTTTTCGCGGACGGTTGCTACGATTTATAAACTCAATAACCGACTGTATAATTTGGATTCAGTTTAAGGAAAGTTTCTTTGTTACTGCGGGATGAAAGGGGTGTTTTGTAAACAAATTTTTCTTTTGCGTACTGCTCTTGGTGTTTCCGTTACTTGAACTGGCAAAATGCCATGTTTTACTTTCTAGCTTATTTTTCGCATGGTCTAATTTACGAAGTTGAAATATGTACAGAATTCAAGTAATTTGCAGCGGAATTAGGTTTTCCTATGTCAACTTGAGTTTTATTATGGAAAAAGGCTGAAAGTAGTTTATAAGTAGAAGAAAATATCATTATATATATAATATCCTTACATTTATGAATAATTGATAAATCATGAAAAGGTTACTAAGTGCTATGTCGCCCACTGGAGGTCTACAAAACAATAGTTTTTATATATCTTGACAAATAGTACATGCAACCTTACAACGAAATTTGTTTGAAAGATATCTAGTCATTTTTTTTTAATACGTCATAAACTAAGAACCACGATTTTCTTATAATAAACCCGTAGTAGGTGCATTTAGGCGTCTGCTACCTACCACGTAAATAAAAATTATTTTATGTTACTTGATGCTGCGGAACCCACTACGGGCGAGTCAAATTCGCACTTGGCCAATCTTTTAAATTGAACTTAATTGATATTGTATTATCTGTGAATATCAAAATTATGAGCATACTATAACGGTGAGCCAAGTTACATAAATGCGACTGTTTTTTTTTATGGTTAATTCAAAATGGCTGCTTTAAACAACTTCCATTATATTGAAACTGAAATATTTTATTAAACCCTAACTCTCCACGCTCTGGATCACGTAAGCTGGTACTCGTATTTCTTAGATAGAATTTATAAGGGTATTATCTAGTTTCTGTAATAAAATGCTTTGCTTAGTTTGGGATCAGGCAATTAGCGGACAGTAAATAACGATTACTTTATGTTATAAAGTGTATGTTTCCATAATGCTATGTATAATATGTATGTATTTACAGAAATTATATATATATATACATATATATATAAAGCCAAAGGCTCGGGTACGGAATCAGGTAATTTATATTAGCTACTGGTGCAACGAGCCGCAATACAGGCCGGCTGGGTATAACTACGTTTACCCACGTTGAACGTCCAGGCGGTTCACAAGTCGGTCACGGGGCTGTTTTGATTCAGTTGTTGTGAGCTAATAGCAAACTTTACTTTTTTGCGAACAGAACTCAAGCTATCATTTCACTAATTTACTTGACATCAGTGGCGTGCACAGAGAGTATGAGTAGGGCATGCAAAGTGAGTGACACTTATCGCAAAACAATAAATAATATATTTTTTGTCTTTGTGAGTGCTGTTGATGACAGCAGATCGGCTAAGGTTTCAAATCTGTAGAGGAAATTGGCGAATAATTAAGAATCATTTAATATGTTGGCGATTTTCCGGGTTCATTGGTTAATTGGCAAACACAACATGCAATAATAGAATATCCGCTACATAGAGAAACAGAGTACTATGTTACAGAAAAAGGAACGATATATTGATATGGTAGTGTGACGATCTTGGATATTGGA
>PQWD01011451.1:0-51065 GCA_019425675.1 Leucinodes orbonalis | reverse complement strand
TTCGTATTCGATCCCCGGGCAGTACAAATGTGTGTGCATGAACACGTCTGTTTGTATTGGTCTCGGGTGTTTTTCTATGTATAATATGTACGTAATACAAATAAAAAAATGAATTTAAGTATGTTTATCCGTTGTTTAGTACCCATATTACAGGCTAAATCCTTAGTTTTGGAAATCAAAAAAGTGCAAGTCATAGGGGCCAACCGGAGAACAAGGATATTTTGCGCGAATAGTGGGAGACCCATGACAAAAAGCCATTGGTACTGTTATGCCTTAATGTTTTTTTATGGTTATTGGCTTTTACTTATTGTGCAATTTTACAATAAGATAATCTACTTATCCTTCTATAGAAGCTTAACCTAATTGACAACCGAAAGCTAGCTAGCTTGACGCTCAAAGTCGATTAGTCAAAAATGCGTAAAGTTTAGTCATTTATAATTATACTAGTCCTGCCCTGCTTCGCACGGTGTAATTCTTAATAGGCACGCTCCGCCGCCACTCCGGTCGCCGGTAACGCCGCAATCGCTACGTACCGCAATTTTTAAATCCGTAATATCTTCGAAATGTTCATTCAAATCTATGCTATAAAGGGCCATATAGATCTATATTGAATCAACAATTCATTTTAAGGTATTTAATCGGATAAGGATTAATACTGTATTGGTTGAAATCGCTTCGAAAATTTGACCATAAATATTTATTGTGGGATATCCGCAAGAGATAAACATAAACCATCGCGGAGTTTTCTGTAGACCACTTTAATGTATACAATATTCACATACATTATTTTGATAAATCGTGTAGAGTTCAGCCTGCGTTTGCAATGAAGGAGCGGAAAAGTTAAATTATTTACGACATCACTTGGAAACTCAAAAATAACAGTATTTCTCACTATTTGATGGATGCCCTTCCTTTTTATATCACTTTATCTATTAAAAGAAACGCCAATATCCGTTGCGTAGTTTTAAAGATTTAAGCGCACATGGTAGAGGGGAACAAACAAGCGACTATGTTTTATACTACAGTCAAACTTGGATAAGAGAGAGTTCAAGGGAGCACAATCTCATTTTCGCTTATAGAGGTTTCTCACTAATCGAGTTTCTCGCTAATGCAGGTACATGGTTAGCGTTTTCTCTCTTATAGGGGTACGCAACAATAACAAGTCACAGCAAGTACGAATGTAGTATGTAAATATTAGTTTATGATAAAATTATGTGCATGAGATATATAATATTTCCATGTCTTCAGAGCACTCAGATTTAAGAGTCTTTTGATTTAATAATTTTATAATAGGTGGATTCTGGTAAATTAAACTCCTCTGAATTTCATTTCGCGTTTTTCCGGATTCAAACGCATTCACTATTTTAAGTTTATCACTTATGACAGTACTTTAATTTCCGTTTGACATAATGCAGAACAGAACTTTCCTTCGCAATTGAAACTATAAATTGAGTAAGTCTGACAAACAGGACGGTACACAGGCACACGTGTCATTTGAAAAGAATGCGAAAATAACAACAATAAAGTTATTTAGTTCCACGAAATAGAATAGGAACATATTGATGAGAACACAAAAACAATGGTAGGAAAGTTCCACAAAAGTTAATATTGAGTCATAAAATAGCACATGTTAATTTGTAAATAAAGCTCGAGTGTCGCTTATAGAGGAGTAGATAAGTAGCAGTCTCACTTACGGAGCTATGAGGGAAAAACGACTCTCTCTTACAGAGGTTTCTGTTTCTCGCTAATAGAGGTTTTGGGAGTTAAAATGACGGGTCCTGGCTATTACTCTCACTTATAGAGCTTTCTCATTATCCAGTTTTTCACTTATCCAGGTTTGACTGTATATAGTGATGAATATTCAAATCTTTTATTTAGGACTGATTCTGTGCTGGCGCTGCATTTGTACTTCACGGATGAACTTGATAAGATCTTGCCAGCTGATAAGAACTGGATCTTGTTCTTTTGGTTTTTAGAATTTCAATTTTTTGCTAGAACAACTTTTAAGGAAAGTTTCACATTAGTGAAATTAATTACTGTTGAAATTGAGGAAGACAGTTGCAAATACTCCGTTATGATTTCTGAGAAAGACGCAATGTTAATTGTCGCTGGGACACTATTATCCAGAGTCTGGCGCCTAGTAAAGTGATATTAAATTTACTTCTATCTTTATTGTTATGTGTAAAAATTTAAAATCAGTTTTAGCCTCTATACGATCTTATCGTAAATAACACATTTTTTAATGTTACGAAGTCATATGTTCAGATTTATTATAATGATTTCTGTCTTCCTTTCAATAGAATTCACGTAGGTAGGATGAAATTTTAATTATTATGTTGATATGAACGAGTTTCGCTACAACTTCTTGTATAATGTATAGGTAACGACTTCTAGTGTCGGTACAACGTTGCTACGAACTTGTATATTGCTACAAAGTTAATACAATTTTCGTGTCGCCACAAGTGTTGATTGAGAAGGTCTAAAATCATAAAACTTCTATTTTCGCTTTAACAATGATAAAGATGAAGGTCTATGAGATTTAACTAATAAAAATACGTTCACACGCCGGCAGTTGTGACGACATGAGCGATGAAAAATAATAAATAAATATCCACTGACTTTCTCACAGCGCCATCAAGCCCAAGTTAAGCATGAATCCTGAGTAGGGTTCTAAACAACGGATAAACATACTTAATTTTTTTTTTGTAAAAACATACAAATTATACATATATAACACCCGACCAATACAAGCAGACATGTTCATGCACACAACTGTTTGTACTGCCCGGGGATAGAACCTACTTTGATGTAGTAGCCGACCCGTCTCAACCGCAACACCAAATGGTCGTCGATAATGTCACTAGCTCGTTTTACTTCAATAAAAATTTTTGTCTCTTACAAAAAAAATATTGAAATACCAAGAGTTAATAAGTATGGAACTGTTTTATACGGATTGGCACATGAGCAAGTGTTATGTTACTTCCAGCTTCAAATATCCTCGGCTCAAACGATGTTACACACGCCCAAACAACAAACCAAAGTTTTTGTACAAAGCGCCTGAATTCACTGTATTTTATCGCATGACGAAGTTGTTAAACTCATTGTTGTCGTGTTTCCCTAAAACTAAACACGAATTTCTTAAAGAAACCCGAGTTATAAACTAGGATACTAAGATCACTTACTTTTTCGCAAAATGTATATATTATACAAGGAAATATGATTTGTTTAATGTACAAGTTACAGACGGTCAAGACGCTCACATGATAGGAATACGCCTGACCTATGCAGATCGACCTTGTTAGAGACAACAAATGATACACAATTACATTTCTTCATCGGCGCGCATTGCGCTGACACCCGAGACAACAGATGTTAGCTCTTGTAGCCAGTAATTTCACTAGTACAGTACTTAAAACCGAGTCTACCTCTTCCTTGTACTCAAAAGGAAACAAACTTGTACACGCTAAGTAATGTTTCTATGGTACAGGTATCTTGTCCAAAGCTTTTGTGTTCGGATACTGTATTAATATAGAAAAAACTTTATTTCATTATTTTGATAACAAAATTTATTTAAGAAGAAGCTTATATAGTCTAAGAAATACAATAAGTGTGTTAGTAGTTAAGTACGCTAGTAAACACGAAAAGATGGCGAGCACCGCCTAATGTTGACCACTTAAAAATAATGAAAGGGCCCGTCCATTTTGACATGCCGTTAGGGTTGGCATCAAGTTTATGATATTTAGTTGCAAAACGAAAATTTCGACGGATATATAAATAATGTTTGATAGGTATAAATATCCAAACAAATAAAATAATAATAAATAAAAATAAAATGGTATTTATTTCAGTAAATCACACACAATGCAGTCGCCGGGGCTTCCCTGAAAGTAATCAAGAGATACTTGTGATGGGAAAGCCTCGCTCTCCCAAGTTCATTTTAACAATTAAGATTTACATTTATATCACTGAAGCTTTACCTTACCATAATTATTAACTAAATTACACCATAAATGAATCCAAAACTTACATTTAATATTCACTTACAAAAACAACACAAAAAAAAAATACAGAAAGAAAAAAAAAATGTGTGAGCGTGTGTGTGTGTGTTTATGAATGGGTGTGGGTGGGTGAGTGTGAGAGTGTGTGTGTTGTGTTGTACATATCATTATATTATAATTTATGATTTAAGTCACTCTTGCCAAGGTTTCTTCTACTTCGTCGTAAGTAAGTGTAGAGAGCCACTTAATTAAAGTTTTTCTACACTGAAACTGCTGCATTGGGTAAATTTTAAGTTCACGGTTGATTTTATTATAAACGTGAGGGGCTTGAGCTATATTTTGCCTTGTGGCAAAAACTGTGCGTGCGGGGAAAGTTGGAGCTACTATGTCGCACCTTCTTTTCTGAAGTTTTGCTTTGTCAAAAGGTAATGTTTTATGGTATCTTAGTATCATATGTAAGACATAAAGTTTCCTAACAGAGAGCAACTTAGAAATATTGTAAAGGTTTTGAGTAGAGAACCTGTAGGGTTTAACATACATTACTTTTATTAAGGATCTTTGCGCTCGCTCTAGTTCTATAAAGTAGGTTTTTGCTGCTCCTCCCCACACCGGTATACAATATATTATTACTGATTGCGCTAGTGCCACATATATATTTTCAGAATATCTATACTCATAACACATCTCAGAGATTTAAAAACCCAGACTAGCTTCCTCACCCTCGCCATAGTAAGTTCTAAGTGTGGATACCAACTCAATCTCTGATCTACGATGATGCCTAGATACTTAACACTGCTCACTTTTTCGATCGTTGGGCAGTCGCATGGATCGGCTAGAGCTGAAGTGCAGGAATGAATTTTGAGTTCAAAATCAGAAGAAGGCTGGGAGTTTATATAGGGACCAAAACATATAAAATTAGTTTTTTGAGTGTTAAGTGTGAGAAGATTCACCTTAAGCCAGTGGCTAATCTTCGTCAAACCTGTTTCAGCCTTCAAGCGAACTTTTTCCCAGGTCTGATCGGTAAAAATTATTGCAGTGTCATCCGCATAGGAAAGTATTCTTCCCCCAATATTTTCAAGATTGCTTAAACCATTAATATAAATTAAAAATAGCGTCGGGCCGAGGACACTGCCCTGTGGGATGCCGAAGGCTACTGTTTCCTCGTCACTTAACACATTATTAATTTTAACACCTTGTTTTCTATTCTGAAGGTAACTGCTAAGGAGTGAGAGGGCGGCGCCTCGAATACCGATACATTCTAGTCTGTGTAAAAGAATAGAGGTAGAGACCGTGTCGAAGGCTTTTTTTAGGTCCAGGAAAACCGAAAGACATTTTTTACCTTTGTCAACCTCTCCTGTTATAAAAGACGTAAGATCCATGATAGCATCCTGTGTCGACATTCCTGTCCTGAAGCCATACTGAGACAGTGATAAAATTTTATATTTGGTCAAGTAGTTTACTATTCTAACGTTCAAGAGCTTTTCGATTATTTTAGATATGGTGATAATAACGGAAATAGGTCGATAGTTATTAACGTCAGTACTTTCGCCGCCCTTATAGACAGGGGTAACAATGGAACGCTTTAGAAGGTATGGGAAGGTACCCGTGCGGAAACACAGGTTAGCAAGGTCAGTGATCAATGGTACTAGGATTTCTTTTGCTTGTTTCAGAAAATGGGTTGGAATTCCGTCCCAACCCGGTGCACTGTTAGAGTTCAAGGACATTAAAATACTTTCGACTTCGAAATGAGAGGCGTCCAACAAAACAAAAGAAGAAAGATTAGTATTAGGGTTGCATGTGTTAGTTGTTTCCCTGGACACGAAGCTACGCGAAATATTTTCAGCTAGAGTTCGTCCTATGTTTATAAAGTAATTGTTTACTTGATTTATTGAGATCTGAGGGCAAGGATCTATTGTAAGTAGGTCTTTGTTTGAGCTTTTGGAAAGTTTATAATTTGTGATTTCATTAATAGTTGACCAGAGAGTCTTTGGATTTTGTATTGAAGACTTAATTTTTTCTTTATTATATTTAATTTTTAATTTTTTTATAAGGTTCGTACAGAAAGTTCTGTAGCGCCTGTATGTTATTTCTAATATTTTATTTTGAGAATTGGATTTAAGTTTGACGTAAAGAGTATTTCTCAGACGAATACACCGTAAGGCACCTGTGGTTATCCAAGGCTTGATGGTTCTTTTACTGTTTGTAACATATACATTACTAGTGTTTGATAGGATTGCTGTCTTGATCATTTCTATTAGTGCAAATGCGTATGTATCAGGGTCCGTGAAAAGCTGAAAGAGCGTGACGTCAATATTTGTTATGCACTTGTAGGCATTGTCATAGTTAACTAAGGTTTTATGCCTCTTTGGTTTTGGTATCTGACTCTCATTTGTAATGGACAATAGAACAAGGCAATGGTCAGTTACTGTTGTATTTAAAACTGCAGTAAATGTTATGTCTTTATTTTCTGTGAGGTTTAAGAAAACGTGATCAAGGCAGCTATCCCCCCTCGTAGGTAGATTATGTGACGCTANATCGATAAAATTAAAATAGGTGCCTGTCTTGTTAAATGTTAATCGACCAAATTACAAAGTTGCAATAATAATTATGCGAAAGTTATCTGATTAATTCATACATTATCGATTCACAATCTAAATCAAGCAGCCTACGCCCCAGCTTCGATTTTTAATAGCACCACAAGTAGCCGTGACATTTAGCCACTTTTTAATTATGACTAATACCTACTGTTTCATTCGGTTTCTATTGATCAAAAGCGATCATCAATATATATTCGCTGGAACGTACTATTGATAACAGGTTCTGCAAATGCGCAAACCGGTATTTTATTGCCATGGATATAGAGAACAGATTTGCGTAAATATTCCACTCAAATGTCATAGTATAGCAAATGCACAATGTGACCTTTACAGATTTACAACGCAGCGTAATCGTAGTGGTGATATTTTTTCGTGTGTCGAATTAGCCGCGTGTTTTCGCATGTGCGCAGTCCAGTTATATAAACTCTATGGAATCAAAGTAAGCGTAACGCGATTTTGTACCAGGCAATCGGTATTTTACAGAGTGGTGTGGTTAGTAAAGTTGATATCAATGTTAATAATAAGTGAAACGAAACTGTTATGAATTGTTATCAGTTGAATTTTCCTTGAAAAGGTCCAGCAGCTACTAAGAATGGATTGTATGATCTTGTTCATGACGTTCGTATTAACGTTATAGGCACTTTTAACATATCCATAGGTAACTATCACAATCTGTCACTGAATGCAACTCTTGATTGAATTGTAACTACTACATAGATTGCGTTGACCAGCAACTTTTTGTATGTTTTAATAAATATTTAGCATTATATTATCACACAAATGAGATTTATTTGCTAGCCTCCAGGCGCGGTGCCGGGGCAGGTGACATTTTAAAAATGTTTCTTATTAACATTTAACTGTGAAAGGATTGCAGACCTCGGGCCGAATCACATAACCATTTCGACGTCAACTTTGTTGATAAAATATTAAAACATACAGAAAGTATTTCCTTGCTCTTTTGTAATTTGGAAGACTATAATGGTAAATTTATAAACTCATTATCGGTTCGTATTATACGTTTTTCCTGAGACTGGGTGTTATTGTACTTAGTTTATGATGACTTTACATTCTTTGTATATGAATATCTTTGTAAATATAATAATGATTTAAATGCTCTTTTTTTTAAAAACGTAATTCCATTTCATAAATTTGAATGTAATTTGTTTCTAGATGCAATGTACGCAATCATTTAGCTTACAAATTTACATTTTATCCTTGTTACCACTTTAATATTTACTTGTAATTTACATTTACGAGCTCTTTAACCTTTGTTAGTAGATAAAATTAATATGTATGTTAAATAATAACATCGAAAAATGCTTGAATCTGTATTAATTAATTAACATTTATTCGTCTGTCAGCACTAAAAACAAACATTTGTGAGAAAAGATCCAATCACTATTCAGTACTCAAAGGTCATCAGTATCTGTCAACGAGCAATTTCTTAACTTACAAATACTAGAATAGTTCATAGCACAAGATGTATTATCTTTATGTGAATTAATTCATTGGCCCGAAGTTCTCTCGGTCGCAAAGAATAGCAGTTACCGTTACAACGATACCTCGAGACGCTTATCAAAACAATTTATCATCCTCTCATTCATTGTGATGGTTCTTGTGAGAGCTAGAAACCTTGGAAACAATCCACATTCAAAACATACTCGTTCCATTCTTACGTTACTTTGCCATGAAGTTAGAAAGAGACGCTAAAGTACTTATAAAACAGAAACCACCTGAAACTATCGATCAATTAGACTCGGTGCCAACTATACTTTTATTGCATCGTTCTCATGTGCAGTTAAGATTGATTTGTTTTAGTTATACGTTGTTTTGATGAGACGTGATTGCGTTAAGTGGTTTGAGACTTGGTTGCGTTAGACAACATCGAACAAGAAACGGCATCCGAGATGTTATACGACTCATAGCGTTTCGTCCGACTTTGACCAATTTATAACGTATCTTAATATTAAATTAAATTTAACTTTGTATACGTTATTTTATAATACAGAGTATAAACACTCAACACGTAATATAAAATAGATCGCTCGTAACGGTAAGGCCGGCTTTGCCCACTGTATTGTTTTTAATTTTGTCTTTGTTTATATTATTGTGAGCAATAAAAAGTCTATTATAATGTCTTTTGTACGGTTAAGATAGTAGATCACTTCCCAACTTACAAAACACTACGATTTAAACAGATTATAAAATTTAGAATAATATATAAATAACTAATATGGATAAAGGTAAAGGATTCGACATAAGCACATGAAACACGAGGATACATCCCTTTTGATAAACAAATTTGGCTCAGTAATGTATTAAGGCCTTGAATCGAAGAAATTTGTATCAAGGCCCAATTTAATGGGAAATGTTACGTAGCCTTTGATGTCACCGAATTTAAGTACCAACATGATTATAACCATACAACACAAATAGTTAAAATAAGATATCTTTATAGCCACTTAATGGCTTAATAATCTTATATATTTTTAAGATTTAGTTCTTTTTAACCACGGTGGTTTCAGGACGAGTGATAAAACTTTCATTATGTTTGCTTTGGACGATAATGACCTTTACATCTTTTCTGATTACCTTTTTTCCAGTTAGTAAGATACACTTTTATACCATACAACACATCTTGTATATGTATTTCGTTAGATACAAGAGATTCATTGCAGTGCAAGTAAACCTTACTTTAACACAACAGTTACGTAGAAGAAAACTCTGCCCTATTTAAAAATAAGACCATTGAGAGTATTTCATCGGATTCCTAGGCGTAACAGTAAATCTTCTATTTGCAAAACAGCCACGACAATATGTTTTGTCATTACATTGATACACCTTATTCGTTCACTTTAGGGTTCATATTCGAGCAACTTGCGCCCATCGGCTCGAGTGAACGTCTCATGAAATATCAAGCAGCGCAGGCGCAAGGAATGGGAGCATTTTTTGTAAGATCTACTTTCACCGGCCGATAGTGGATTCGCATCCGGTTGACTCGGTACCGTTCTCGTATCGGCTATTATTTCGATTGAACGAATACTCGATAATCTCGTTAAGAGCTTTATCGATAACCCGCAACTGACGCATGCGCTCTTCTCTAATAAAAAACATACAAAGCATTACAAAAGCTGTGCCTTGCTGTGTTAGCCGTAGTATAATTTTCACGCAGTAAAACAAAGCCTGTGGTTTAATTAAGAATGTCAGTCAACTTCATACTACATTTTTTGGGAATCGCATTAGCCGTATTGACACATGCCTTCATTATATTTGTGTGATATCTGTGAATTAACTATGGTATATTATTGGGGAACATAACAGGCTTCAGTCTTCACCTTTTGAAAGTCATGAAATAAACTGAGGAACAACGAACGAGGTTTTGGCCTTCCGATATGGACCAGCGAATGCGATAGTTTCTAATCAAGGTTCGACAGCGGACTGTATGGCTGAAATGATGAATGTCTACTTGCCTACCACCATCTTACTTATGTTTACTAAAATTCCCGCCCTGGGAATGGAGTGTGACACAGGTAGTAAAATTGAGATTATGACGTCACTTTGTGATGTTTTAAGTTAACCACCATATAACAGTTTAGTGGTTCTTTTAATTTATAAAAACTTCTTCTTACATGCAGCACCTTTTATTAAATAAGCAGCAAAACACTGATGCTAACAAAATATTTTTTAAAGTGAAAAACACTGCAGTTATCAATAAAAAGTTAGTAGTTATTTTATTGCAAGCGTGATCGATAAGCAGGCTGTGACAATAGCACTGTTGCATAAGACTTGTTCTATAATCGGCCGGTCGACTGTCAAGCTGCATTTAACCTTTTTGGTAGACTTAATTAAAACCTGAATGGAATGAAGGGTGTGATGTAATATCAACCAAGGGTGTCGATTGTTGCTTTGTTATCAAAAACAGACCGCAGCATTACAATGCGAACAAACACTTCAGCGTATAATGATTAATGACACATCATAAAGCTCACAAAAGACCTCACTAGCAGAAGTCCTGGTATCACAAAAGATGACCACAAATGGCGGACTTATGCGCAAGATTAAGAATATTTTAATGAGAGTGTAACAACAGGCTTATGAAATATTGAACAGTATCATAAGCGTAAACAAAATACACGAATTTCCTCCGTGACCGCCACCGCATCTCCAAAGGGATAAAAAAAAATACTTCAACGCAGTGTTCATCATTCATGAATCGTAGGTAGGTACTCTAACAGTATCGTATTCATAAGTTGGCGTTTATAGTTTTATATTTGCCGTGTTAATCTAAAAACGGGTTCCCATTCTTCATATATGACATAAAATTCATTTGAGAAGCTATATAACTGCAGAGCATCGTTCCAGTCACAATTAAACATCTGCTGCAACTATCACAGTAGCACTGCATTTCGGATTGTGTCATAATTAATATGGATGAAGTCATCACCAATATGGTCTCGTAGTTATAATCGCTTGGCGATTGGGTTAAGTAATGGTTAAGTTGTGTATAAACAACGAACATTACATTTTACTTAGTCAGCTTTGTTTTAGTATAGCATGATATACTTGACAGGTTTAAGATTATTTACAATTGCCCATTCAACTTATAGGTCATAAACGGCCAATAGAGTAAAAAGTCCATACGAAAAACAATCTAAACACAGACTTAAATTTTCCAGAAGACCTAGTAGAAAGGCGCACTGTTTGACAATAACGGCTCAACCCAAAAGCATAACTACTTATTAAATCGATAAAAACAAATTTATATACTTATAGCCAATAACGGGTTTAACATATGTAAAATCTTTACTTGGTATGGCATAAAAAAACAAGCAATAAGCCACAACCTGCATTTGTTACACTGCACACATCAACATATCTTTAAAGCACAAATAGGTCACAGCTGTAATAGACGCAAATGAAATTTCTAAGAACAGTAAAGTGCTTGTTACGAGAGTCATCAACCAGTGTAACCTTTTATTACAGGGCATAAGACCTTTGCAACAATGATTGGCCAAAAGAATGAGGAGACTGAAGATTGGGAAGACTAAGCCAAAATCCACTTTCAACGACTACCATTTTGAGATAGTAAATGAGAACAACAGCTGCACAATTTGCTGCTTTCAGAGCACGGAATCACTCGCGAAAGCATAATTTGGTCACCCATCCTACGAATAACCATTGCAAAAGTTGCACGATATTTTTTATGTTAAAATGTACAGGACAGTCAAGACGCTTACCTGATGGTAAGTGATACGCCTGACCATGACAGAGAGGCATTATTGGAGACCAACAACTGATAGACATTTATTGTTCTCCATCGATGCCGCACTGCGCCTGACACCAGAGACCACAGATGTTAGGTTTCTCATACCTGATAATTTTACTAGCTACAGTGCCTTCGTCCCGAACAATAGGAGTGTTTTGCACTTCATACAAAAGTGCAAAAAACTCCTTTTTAACGGGTAGATATCTGGCACTGTGGTACCTACCTAGATGACTCAGTACTGAGTCTACCACTTACTGAAGCAACGTTAGCAATCCGTTATGCTATTGAGATACGAGTGCTTGTAAGCAATTTAGAACATGAATAGTATATAAATAAAAAACTGCACATTGTTCTGGTATTCTCTGCCGCCATTACACGACTTGTTGATCTGCAACACGTGGTTCCCATGCATGCTTAGTTATTGTTCAATTACGTCATGTTACACAATCTCAGCTCCACCAACGTTTACTTGGATGTTCAAATGAGTTTTCCATGTATACTTTAGCAATGAATCTAGAATATTTAGAGAAATTATAATAGCTTCATATTCTACGCTTAAGAAGAGAAGATGAGAAAATATATGACTTTTAATGAGCTAGACTACCATGAATTAGATTTAACTGACGTTTTAGGGGTTCACGGTTCATTTTTTACCCTACAGATGAACTTAAGATTTTTTACACTCCAGTCTATGAAAATCTTAGATAAACAATAAACTAATTTTAGATGAATAATCACGAAGCAACGTCAACCAAAAAATTGGCCAAGCGCAAGTCGGACTCGCACGTGGAGGGTTCCGCAGCAGCAAGTAACATAAAATTATTTTTATTTAATTAGGCACTTACTAAAGCTTTAATATGAAAAATAGTGTTTCACCGTTTATGACGTATAAAAAAAACTACACACCAGAAATCGTTCAAACTAAATTTCGTTGTTAGATTTTATAGTCATGTACATCATATATTTTTTTCGATTTAATCAACCCCATAGGTTAGAAATTAGAGGGGAGGGACACACTTTTTTCAACTTTGGAAGTGTCTCTCGCGCAAACTATTCAATTTACAAAAAAATGATATTTGAAACCTCAATACCATTTTTTAAGATCTACACATTGATACCCCACACGTGGGGGTACAATGAAAAAATGTTTGAGTTTCAGTTCAATGTATGGGGAACCCCAAAATATATTATTATTTTTTAAGTTTCTTATTAGAACCTAATAGCGGTTTACAGGATACATGTACGTACAAAGTTTGAATAATGTAGAGCTTATAGTTTCTGAGAAAAAACGGGTTGTGTTATTCGGACGGACGGACGGACAGACTAAGTCTATAAGGGTTTCGTTTTTTGCCATTTGGCTACGGAACCCTAAAAATGTAGAGCGTAAAATTATTTATTTAAATTTTGACTTAAGCGGGTCAAAGAAAGAGTACAAAATCAAAAGCACAAGCACACTTCTATATCATTATGACATGTAACGAGCGACGAAATTATGAATGAAAATTCTGTCCAAATGACGCGATAGGCACACTTTTGCTGCGGATAATTTTTGAGTGAGATAATGCATCTAATTAGTAAATCTAAAATTCAAATTTTTGCTTACAATCATACGGCTCACAAATAGACAAACGATTAAAATCACTGGCTTTAGTATATTTTTGCCCGTTAACAGCTTATCTCCTTTATCAGTTTCACAGCTTCAAATATTTTAGATTGAATATGCCTGTACTTTTCTGTTAAGTCCATCGTTTGCAGGACTTTATGTCAGTTCAAATAGACGCTATAGAAATACCAAGGGAATTATTACCAGCGATTAGGTTTTCCACTTTGATCACGGCCATTTGTGCCGAATGAAAGGACATGCCCTACTTTTCACTTGAATCAGCCTAACGCAAACTGAGTGGCGTTGTGTACTTGCTTATAATTTATATAGTCTGGCGCTGTCTAGACAATAGATGGGGATAATTGCTTTAACTGCCACACAAATTTCATTACGGGCCGTTGTTACTAGCGGCGTTTTGATACATCGATAACAGTACATTGCTCGTTTTAACCCTGTCGAACACCGAGTGGGTTGAGTCAAACAGAAATGGATGATGTGCGGGCGAGCTGATAGTATGTAGGCGATCGACGCCGTGGCGTCGGGCGGTATTTTCGCGAAGGCTTTGACGCTACGTTAATATCGGCTGGTGTCAAATATATGGGGCACGATTATTATCGCCTATGTTCAACGATTTTAATCCTTTTCAGGAGGGAATTTTATAAATAGTGGATATGATTGGTGCAGGATGTTGTACTTATCGGCGTGTATTTTATCACTATAAGGTACCTACTGAAAACAGAGCTACCCCAAAAATTGTAACGGATATAATCGAATAAATATGTTAATTTGAAACTCATTGATATATCAAATAATTATCATAAACGTTTAAGCTTAAAAGTATTTTCAGCTTCCCGCTTTTTCGCTTGGTTACTTGCAAATGTTACATTGTAGGTGTGATGACGTCACTAATCCATTATTCCGTCTAGACGCTGCATACGTCATAGGCTGTGCGATTACCCGCAGCGCGTCAATGGATCCCTACATCGTGTTTGCGGTTATCACTTGAAAAATTAATTCCACACCCACATATATAACTCATATTGGCAGCCCAAAAGCATCGCAATTCATTAGTGTCCATACAAAACATATACCCCATAAGTTCTTATTTTTTTATATTATAATTAACTATAATAATGTGTGATATAAATAGACAATGTATATGGGATATTTATGAAGCGCGTTCAATGTATCCCCCAGTATGATTTTCAATTCAAATTGAAATGTATTAAAAAGACGTACAAAATAAATAAGTACCTACATAGCAAGCGGGAACATAATCCGCGAGTTCTGTAATTTTTTTGGAAATTGATGAATATTGTTATGTGACGCAATACTCAGCATTATCGGTAAGGAACCCCTTACTCGTAGTTGAGTAGTTGATTTCTCTTCTTTTTTAATTTAATTAATCATTAAATTATCAACTTGGGTAGGGTGTCAAAGATTCCCGATTTCGTTAACACGTTACTGCCGACTTATGTCCATAGGCTATTGCAAGTTGTCACGTCGGCCCATCACGCAAATTGACGCCCTACGCTACGTTTGTCCAAACAAGGTCTTCTATTTAACACCTTTCGGCTGCATCTACCATCAGAACGTCTGGTGATGAGACCGGTCCATTTCCACATCAGTATACTGAATCGACAAGCTACGATGATGAATGTAAACTTAATATAAAGTAAGTATTTTGTTTGTAGTCATACGTTGCCACAGCGGCAAAAATATAAATGTTTTGAAAAACTTTAATAAAATAATAATAATAAAATCAAGTTTATTTTCTCATCATAAACACAAAAAAATTAAGGAAAACAAAAGTTTATCACAAGGTTTACAACTTATTTTGTAGTTTATGAGAGACTGATGCCTGTGATATGTATTTAAAATACTTGTTACAGGTCATCAGGCTCCCACCACCACGGAATAATTACTGTTTGATGCTGAAGTGATACAACCAAGACATACTTAACATGCACTAGACACTAATTAGGGACTATAAAAAATATAATATTTTTTTAAACTAGACTTAGAACTATGGATTATAACAGCTTTGATATTCTATTTCGTGTAATAATAAGATAGATTAGAATAGAGATATATATTGGATGTATACAAGTGTATTGATTGAGTGTATTAAGGTCATGTGTGTGTATAGAAAAGTGAAACATTATATAAGATAATAATTGTATAGTTACTAAGTATATGTGTGGAAGTAGTGTTCCGTTTCGTCGTAGGATTTACTTAGAAGAAGGGATCGTACGGACTTCTTACATTCGAAGGTTGTAAGAGCGTATAACTTTGGATTCCTTTGGCACACTATGTGGCTGTGTACAAAGCTATTGACACATAATGGCCTGAAGGGTTTATTCAATTTATATTGTATGTCTGGATGGGTAATTTAGTCTCACTTAATAAGTACGAGTTGTCTGTTAGTTATGCTATAATGTAGCCTTGTTCCAAGCTAAATGATGACTAGGACGAGATACGCGGTGAAATTAAAAGATATAGCAACTTTAACATTACAACTTAGCAAATAAAATTGCGATTCCACTTTGCCGTGGAAAGTGGAATCGCAATTTTCGTGATCGGGTCTTCAGGTTGGAGGAATCAATCAACGCTCCTCAACCCTATCAATTGAAGAGTTGTAATTGAAATCTCAATAATAAATGTTTTTTATTAATATTTGAAGATCGTTTATATACCTACATATAAACGATCTTCAAATATTAATAAAACTATAAATCAAGCCGTGGTGTGTGATTTTATTTAAATTAGAAAACGAGTTCGATTCAATGGAAGCTGACATTTGACATTCATAAGTGTTCTTAACGAAATAAACTAAATTTAATAGTTTTTTTTACTTTAAATTATAAAAAGGCAGACCTAGGGATGGGTCGCCTGAAAATAAATACTTATTTCAGTACAAGAAGAAGAATTAATGGTATGCGAAATACCTAATAATTCTGTAAGATAAATATAAACGCAATTTATTTGCAGGTCAAGTTGATGCCAAAAAGTAAGAAAATGTTACGATTCGCATATTAAAAGGAAAATAACATTTTGTATTAATATATGAACACAATATAATATTTTTATTATATGTGCCTACATAAACATATTTTGGATGTGGTTATGGCAATTTACATTTAATTCATAATATATATGTCATAATAATTAGTTTACGAAACGACGGTAACGAGTTCCGTTCTGTACAATTATATTTTAAATGTCAACTACCTGCCTGCTTACGTACTCATGGATCCCAATGATATTCTGTATATATAAAGGTATATACAGAATACCATTGTATAAAGGTATATACGCCACCCGTGCCTCAAAAACGAACCGCCAAAGAGAATACAGTTGTAGGCTCTTTGTTTAGGTAAATGTTCGTTCATTCAAATTGTGTATGTGTGCTGTCGCTGCATTCGGAACACTTTTTTTCAGTTGTTTTGTGAGCATATCACGAATCTATACTTTTTACATTGGTGCATCTTCGCTTAAGTCAATATAAGGGACTGCAAAAAATTTCGGCGATTCATGGTTACACTTTAACCTTTTATGGCATGATAAGCTGGCGATCTTGATGTTAAAATTTCAAGAGTTCCGATGTGCTTACCTTAACTGTGTTCCGAAATACACTCGTAATTGTTATTATACAGACATTTGAATTTAAACACAGGTTTCAGCTGTCCTGTTCGGGAAGACCTGTGCCCTGCAGTGGGCCTTAGAGACTGATAATAATGAAAGTTATTTTAAATAGTAACTCGATTTAGTACATTTCTTATTGAACACAGTTTTAGATCATCTTTCAGAAATAGTCACATCATGAAATAGTATTATCTTTCATACTTTCAACTCTTTGAATGATGCATTAACGAAAGTATGGCGTTATGAAGGCTACATAATCAGAACAATAAGAAGAACAGAGTAAATGAAACCTTATAATTTTAGCGATTGAGCACATTCTGAAGAAACTAGTGATTCATTTTCCGTTCAGCCACCGTCATCATCTACACAGGCGTTGCGTAAAACATCTAATCTAACAAGTTGTCACCGAAGAGGCGGCAGGCTTGGCTCCGTGACGTCACGGGCTGTTGTCACGCCCCCGCGCCTCTCCCACAGTACGTGCAGGGTTACCAACATTGAAAAAAATCCAAAATTTTCACAACTAAATCCACGAATCATACAAAAGGGTTTAATCATTGATAAAATTAAAATGAGATGGAGAAAATTGCTCCAAAATGTGTCGCTTAATTGTGGACATTGCTAGCCCGTGCGCGTTTGTTATTCATGACATTTTTTAAAACTTCATTGTACTTGAAGTGTAATGAAAAATCTTTGAAATAAATAGGTACGAGTATAACAATGCGATTAGTTATCTATCAGCAAAAACGGATCATCATTTTCCTTCTCTGATTATTCGTTCGTTTTATATGTACATATATATATATTGAATTGAAATAACAATTAAGCTAGGTATTTCTGTTAGTTTGCGCTTAAAAGGATATAGATATATCTTTTTATGAAATATTACAACATTTGCAACATACACTGCGTGATCTGATTTGTATGCATCCTAAATTTAGGTTTAGTTTGAAGTTAGTAATAGATATTCTTTGCGACAAATAAAACATTTTCTTTCGTTCACATAGAACAAAATGCAGAATAACGTCATTCCAACCCTATTCGTATCAATTTTTCTCAATTTTCCGCACGTCTAACAGCCGCCTGTGCCCCCCAGATAGCGCTACGTAACGTAACGGACAAAATTGAATCTCGCTTCTATTTATAACGGTCCCTGTATTTGTAACCAACCGTTTTATACTGCGCCTAATCGCGTAGGCGAACTTTCCTTTAATAACATTTATCAGACGTCATATTTATAAGTATTAAGATATAGAATGTGAACTTATGAACACACATATAAGTCAGTTTCAGGAGCTGGTAGATAATTAAATAAGTTACGGATATAAGTTTTATAGCAGCTCTTTTTAACTACAGTATAAGAATGCTTATGATTAATGGTTGCAATAACTAGCCTACATGATCATAAAAAAATGGTGAAGCTTGTCTATTGGGGTAGCAGGTATCTATATTTAAATCATGGTAAGACTGCTCTAGAATGCATGGTTGCGTCTTGATCATCGAGGTTCATCGCGGAAATCATCGTCACAACCTCTTGTAAGTTTGTTCAGTTCCATTTCGAAAACCGGCGTGCGCCAATTCATTCAGTCCCATTTCACAAAACGCCATCTGCCGACTTGTTTGTCTCCTCATAATACCTAAGTTCAGATCTTCTCAGCCTTGGACTTTTTTTTTTTATTATAAAATTACATTTACAGACTCATGGTCGTACTCTTTTTAGTTAAAGATTATTGTATTTAATTATATATATATTATGGTAGTGCTCCGCGCATGGTTCAAAAGAATTGGTTAAAGGGGGAATGGGATAACAGAATTAAATAACTAAATAACATTAGGTAAAGTAGGGGGGTGAATAATATAGAATAAAGGGAATAATAACATCATAAATACTCTCTCTCTCTCTGTTTTATTTATATAATAATAGTAGCAATAACTCTTACTTATTATTTTTACATTCAGTACAGCCTTAGACTCGTTGTGTCTATAGCCTGTTAAACCCAAATGCTGGTAAAATTATTTCAGTAAGAAAAACTAGCTGGGCCGTTAAGTTGTTATTCGAAACTCCGCCTCGTACATTCTATCACCGGAAATTAGTCGTGCGGATATTCATGAGACACAAGTCAAGCAAAGGTTGTCTATCGCATTACAAGTATAATATTACGCAAGGATCCCGTGGCTGCCACCCAATTATTGATGTCGTAATCGGCTTCCACTACTAATGACATTACTAACTTCGTTACGCGACTAACATACAAGACAGTCCAGCTTTAAGTGATCCTTGGCATAAAACACAATATATGAAACGACAGTTACTCAGTACTGGTCTAGGCGTTAACCTACCTGAAGCATTACCAATCTACGTTGAGCTGTGATACTGAGTACTTTGGTTCAAGTTATGTGTCTTTACACAGTTTGTATTGTAATTAGACAGATTTGAAACCTAATTGCATGTGTGGATCCAATTAGAATAGGCTAATCTTCGTTACAGGTTATATGGATCCAAGAAAGCAGTGGTGAAGGCAGATATGAAGATATACTATACTTTTTGTAAATGTATACATATAATAAAATAACAACTTGTAAAACAAAATTATATAACACATGATAATAAACACAGAAACACCTTATTCCAGTAATCACACAACTATTTAAAACAACAAAATTGTGAGCTAAGAGATAACGCGAGTAGTGCGTTATCAGTTGATAAGACAGGAAGGAAACTCCCCTTATCAGCGGAAACTGATCTCAATGTGTAATATAAATAAATCAGTATAAGATCTGTTCTAGTATGTAATAAGCTATGTATACTTCACCTCTATATAAAATCAAAGTCACTAGAAATTGTATGTAAAATTGTGACGTAAAGGTTTATATGTAACTGCAAACACAACAGCTTTACCGAATGTAAAATTATTTATATGGGAATATTCACGCAGATGATAGATGATTCCCTTGGTGCCTAAATGGTGACTCATTTATTCTCATTCGAAATCTCATTACCTATGCCATTTTTTTATTTCTTTCGTTTCGAGAATGTAGCGCAAAACAACAAATACCTAACGAAACCTTTCATGCGCCGTCAGATTCTTACAGTTCATCGACCGAAATTCGCGCCAACGAATTATATTACTCAATTCGGTCAACTGTCCGTCGACAAAGCGTTTTTCTACATTTCTACCGAGAAAATACATACAGAAGTGCACTTGCATAGTGACACGGTTAACGGTACCCCTTACGCAAGCCACATTGTATACGAGTATATTGCGTGCCAACATACATTGCAGGCTGGTCACGTTCAGCCCGCCAACCACCGCCCGTCAGCATTCCATGGAACCGTCAGGAAGATTTGTTGTCGCCGTTTATGCAAATGAAGCGGTTTATGGAGTATACAAATATTGGCTCCATGGGCCGTTAAGGTTCTCGAGTGGCGTCCACAAAATGAAAAAAAGAGTTTAGGCCGCCCTTAACTACCTAGTTAGGGGCGATTCGCCTGAACCGATTAAGGTCGCTGAAGAACCGTAGAGCTCGGTCCACTTGGAAGACTGTGGAAGGCCTTCGATCAGGACTGGATATTAGACTGTAATTTTGATGATAATTATTGGCCCATGTGATTTTAAGTAATAAGTCTGATATAGGTGTCTTTATTGGAATGTATAGAGCTGAATTGGCTAAACGCAACTAGTGTTGGTATGCATTACATATAAGTATTGTGAAAAAGCTTTTAAAAGATAACTGACAAAAATATAAAAGATAATATGCTATCGCTAAAAGTATGCGGCGAAGTATGGTGACTTGAATTCATAGTATTATTTTGATTGTAGAAATGTTTATAAATTATACTATTGTCAATCATCAAAAGACCTTATAACACTTCGCTGAATCGTTCCCACCACAGGATGAGTATGGAGAAATTAGGACTAAATCCACCACCCTGTAAGATTTTTAACGGCTTCCATCCTAATTAGTAGCCGAGACCAACGGCTCTACGTGCCTTCCAAACTACAGAATTCGACATACATTTTG
This sequence comes from Leucinodes orbonalis, assembly GCA_019425675.1. NCBI lineage: Eukaryota > Metazoa > Arthropoda > Insecta > Lepidoptera > Crambidae > Leucinodes > Leucinodes orbonalis. The sequence continues at coordinate 29,936 of PQWD01011451.1, read as the reverse complement.
TGTTACCCATCTCATAATCGGCCATTGCGATAGTTGCTTAACTTTTGCGACCGTCAAATCATCGGGATATCCGCTACATCAGTTACACATGTATGACTATTGAGTCTTGTGATGTCTGTAAATAAATATACAGGGTGTAATCGAGAACAGTGGCAATTTTTTAAATAATAACCTACTCGTGATTTAACATCCCCCAAGTATGATATCTATTGGTACAAAAATTCTATATTTTAATACCAAAAACTATGTTTGCGATTGATCTATAATAAAAAAGGTGGACTTAAAAAAATAATTTATTATATATTATGGGAGCGTCGGTGGCTCAGTGGTATCGACACGTACCAATGTATTTTCGAATTTTCGAAAATATATGTACGTTATCCGACGCTCTTACGGTGAAGGAAAACATCGTGAGGAAACCTTCATGCACGCCTGCGAAGAGATTCGAAGGTTGTGTGTGAAGTCGTCCAATCCGCACTGGGCCCGCGTGGACGACTAAGGCCTAATCACCCTATACGGGTAGGCTCGTGCCCCTCGGTGGGACGTTTAATGAGCTGATGATGATTATGGGTGAGGCGGCATGGCGCAGACGCTGTGTATTGGGCGGCGCGGGCGCGCTGTATAAAGTAGGACGAGCTATAATCAATAATCGAATTGCTCAATGCAATGCTATCATTTAATTATGTATCATACATTTTGTAAAACTTTTCCATTCTTCATATTAAAAAAAAAGAGTAAAGTTTTACAAAATAAATGATAGTAGGTATATATAAGAGTACAATGATAGGTCGAAAGGGTCAATGTTCAAAATTCACCCTGTATAGCAAATTCTGGTTAGGAAAAGTATGGCTTTATATAGATTGACGCTAACATAATTGATATTGGCAGGTTGCGTCACGCGGAACGAGGTGTACGCATGTATTTACGTTAGCTCTGCGGTATAAAATTGAAACGACAGGTTACAGTAACCCTACAAAATTCTTCGCGTGTTCGAACAAAGTGCATAAGTGGTGATAATTCTGGTGTATTTTGTTTTTTGAAAATTGGAACAATAATTAGCAAAACACCGTAATTTGTTTACGAATCAGTGTTGAAGATTACCAAATAAAAATAGTGCGCGGTAGTTGGACACTTAACGGACAACGAACTGACCAGACTTACCCTCGCCAAATTTAACAACCGTGAATAACAGATACCAAATTTCGCACCTACTCACTATTCAAAAATAGCCTACATTTCAATTTACCTATATCAGTTAATAGGAACAAGGTTCAAACCCCACGCTTTAAAAAAATTTTTTTTTTTTTTTTATATACTTTTTTATAACTTAAATTCTCAAAGTATTATTATTATAATAAAAGGCAACAAAACCCAATTAAATCGGGCTGTGTGGACATAGAGGAAGGAAAAATGCCCAATATGAAGAGATCGCCGGTTTCGGCGCAGCGCCTCACTGATAAGGGTCCGTCGAGCATACCTCGCGATGACGCGAACAAGGAGGAACAAGTGGGTCGAAGACAGAAGCGGAAAGTGCAGACCTCTCCTAGCGCACCTACAGCTGATTTAGCTGGAAATGTTACAATTATCACTAGTATAGCTGAGCTTCGTCAAGAATTTGCAGAGTGTATCGCTGAGATGCGCGACTTTCGCAGAGAGATGGTGCAGCTTCGGGAATCGTTCTCGGCGGTGGTGGCACGACTCGACGGCGTGGAACAGCGAGTGTCAGTGCTGGAACAGCGTCAGCCGGACAATGATCCGCAGAGAACCTCTGAGCTGGAACAGGCTATTGCTGAGCTGAAGCTGCAGCTAAACGAACGAGATCAAGAAGCTCTGCTCTCGGACCTTGAAATTGGGCAACTTCCGGACGAGAGAGGGGAGAATCCGCTACACGCCGTGAGCGTTCTGGCTGCTCGACTGGGAGTCACCCTTGAGGAGCGGGACGTGGTGTTCGCGGAGCGCGTGGGCGCGCCGCCGGGCGAGGGCGGGCGCGCGCGGCGTCTGGTGGTGCGGCTGGCGCGGCGCGGCCTGCGCGACGACTTGCTGCGCGCCGCGCGCGTGCGCCGCACCCCTGCAGACGCGGCCGGCACCCGAGTCTATCTCAATGAGCGATTAACACGCTACAACCGGCAACTATTTCACCGGGCCCGGGAGGAGTGTCGTCTGAAGCGGTGGAGGTACGCCTGGACCAGGCGTGGCCGCATTTTTGTCCGCTATGAAGACGGAAAGCCGGCGCACCAACTACGCACACTGGAGGACATTGTCCGCGTACTTGGACCTCTTACTGTTAGTTGACGCGAGGCAACCAGGTTTCCCATCCCTTGCGGGTTTCTTGAAAGAGTAATTGGAATGAGAAATAAAACAGAAATGGTAGTTCAAATAGATTTAATTTTTTGTACCTATAGTGATATTGATTCCGTTGTATTAAAAGCAAAAAATACAGTTAAAGTCAATCTCAACTTTTTACAAATCAATTTAAATCATAGTGTGATTATAATTTATTTGCACATAATTTTCACTTTTGTTACATATTTTAATGCTGATCAAGACATATATATATTATTGTACATGTGTAGTGAAATCCGGTTATTTTGTTATCCCTTATTGCTTGTCTGGTTTATGTATGTCTTTTTGTGTAGGGATGTATACATAGCACATGCTTCTCACCTCTTTAACAATGATTAAATTTAGAAATTTCAAAGTTGGTATTTTTAACGCGGGATCTTTGGGTACTAAACACGATGAGCTCACGGTGGCCGTCGAGAGGGAGTGCCCGGATATCCTGGCTATTAATGAGACATGGTTGAGAAGGGGGGAAGATGGAAGGGCACCGAAACTGCGAGGGTTCCGGCTTCAACATACCCCCAGACCGGACTGCTCCAAGAAAGGTCGGGGAGGAGGAGTGGGGTTCTACATCCGCAAAGGTGTCAATGCGCGCGCTTGTCAGCACTCAACTAAGTCCACTGTAGAACAGATGTGGCTAAAGGTATGCTTCAACAACCGGCATATAGCAGTCGGAACGGCCTACAGACCACCATGGCAGGATGTGAGTGAGTTTCTGGAAGCTATTGCGGATTCGGTCTCTTTATTCTCTAGTATGGATGGTATTATTCTGGTTGGAGATTTCAACATAAACCTTCTAGAGCCCAACAATACACAAGCAAAACAATTAATTCAATTACTTCATAGTATTAATCTGAAACAATTTGTGGATGAGCCAACCCATTTTACCAAACAATCATGCAGTCTTATTGATGTTATATGTACTGATATCAATATACTCAAAGTTACAGTAAATCATAGACCAGAAATGGGAGGCCATGCCATGATCACCGCTGAGCTAAAACTAAAGATGGAGAAGCCGAGCCCTAGATGGATCACTTACAGACCTCTGAAAGATATTTTACCCACTCAGCTTAAACATGATCTCGATAGTATTGACTGGGGATACTTTTTGCAGATAGAGGATGTTAATACATTGGTTTCAATATTTAGTAACTGGATCATAACGCTTTTCGACTTGCACGCGCCTATAAAATGCCGCAAATTCAAACATCCACCTCACCCTTGGATCACTGATTCAGTGAAAGATATGATGAAAATAAGGGATGCCTACCTCAAAGAATATAAAATAAATGGACTAGAAGCAACTAAAAATTGTTAAAAAACATGAAACATATTGTTCAGAAGGCTATAGAGTGCGAGAAAACAAGTTACTTCAGTAAACAAATAAATAGCAATATCAGCAGATCTAAAAAATTATGGAAGAATCCAAAGACACCATAGTCCCCAAAAAAAGGAACTGTACCGAGTTGCCACCGTTTTTTGATAACCCTGATCTCATTAATAGCCATTTTCTTGACATTCCTGGAGATGATAGGGTGACCTTGTCCCAGCTAACATACTTTGAACACAACAGGTTTATCACAGCCAGTTTCACACTAAAGCCAGTTACTGAGGACTTTGTTATGCAAGTTATAAGGGATCTCAAGTCGAACGCACAGGGAACCGATGGCATATCTCTGGACATGCTGATGTTGACATTGCCCCAGTCTCTTTCAGCGATCACTTATATTGTCAACCAGTCAATATGTACAGCTACTTTTCCTGACAGCTGGAAGTTGGCCGTTGTCAAACCACTGCCTAAAGGAAGCAGTCCTTCAGCTCTAAGCGACCTACGACCGATAAGTATTCTCCCATGCCTATCCAAGATCGTAGAAAAAATTGTCTGCATTCAGCTCACCAAATACCTAGAAGAAAACAATATACTGCCACAACAACAATCAGGGTTTCGTCGAGGACATGGTACTGCAACCGCTCTTGCTGATGTGGTTGATGGTCTCCTGGCAGCACAGGACAGAGGTCAACTGAGCATGCTCCTATTGCTAGATTTCTCGCGTGCGTTCGATTCAATCAATACCACACTTCTACTAGCAAAACTGTCCTATTATGGCATTGATGCTCATACTGTGAAATGGTTTTACAGTTACCTACATCAAAGACAACAGTATGTGGAACTGACAAGGGCAGACGGTTCAAAAGTGCAATCAGCAACACAAATAGTTGCACGTGGTGTCCCGCAGGGCTCGATCTTGGCCCCTATCCTCTACATTCTTTACAGCGCTGATTTAGTCGGCTGTATCTCACATTGTAGCTATCATATGTATGCAGACGATTTGCAGCTATACATCTCTTTCAGTCCTGATGACTACGTGAATGCAGTTTCTAACATGAATGAAGACCTGGTCCAAATATCCACGTGGTGCAACTCCAACAACCTCACCTTAAATGCCAAAAAAACGAAAATGTTACTCATAGGAAGTAAGAGGAATGTCCAAAGATTTGATGAGCAGCCACTGGGCATTCAAATAAATGGAGAGGACATTATGAGAGTTAATGAGGCGTGGAATCTGGGGTTACTTCTTGACAGCAACTTGAATTTTGAAAAGCACATTTCTGAATGTTCCCGAAACTGTTTCTATCGACTTAAGATTCTGTATAGATTTCATAAATATCTAAGTCAGCGGTTAAAAATGCTTTTGTGTGATTCGCTTGTCTTGTCTAAGCTCAACTACTGCGATGTGGTGTATGGCCCCTGTCTGCTCAAGAAAACTTCAAAGTGTGTGCAACGTATTCAAAATGCTTGCGCACGCTTCTGTTTCCCGATACCGCCACGTTCACATGTCACACCATTTTTAAATGCGGCCAATATATTAAAAATGGAAGCTCGTAGGAAGCATCACTTAGCCACCCTTATGTTCGAAGTAATAAGAACAGAGACACCGCGCTATTTGTTTGGGAAGCTCACGTGGGCTCAGGACCAATGCAAGTTTCCTAAAAGATCTTGTACTCACACGTTTCTCACCGCGAGGCATCGTTCTGTACTTTTTAGGGGGTCATTCAGATTCGCTGCCTCGCGGTGCTGGAACGATCTGCCTCCACCATTGCGTGACCTTAATACAAGAACCACTTTTAGTAAGCGTCTCAAATCCTATTTAATATTGAGTCAAAAGTCAGGTTACAAACCTTCGGATGGCCTGAGCCTTCTTTCTCCTCATCTTTTCAAGCCAGATCCCAGCGTATTTAAACTTCTTCGTCTTTCTTTCATCTTTTAAATAGTATAACCATGGATTAAATATGTACAAAAAACAAACATTTTAATTGTGTCCAAGTGACATTAGACACCACCACAGGCAAGTTATTACTATTAAAATTATTGATTTTTCTTTTTATGCACGCGTGTTCCGTCTTTCCTTTTTTTTTATTTTTTTTTCTGTTCATCCACTTAGAATCTAGTAAACGATTTTTTGTGTTTTAAATATTCTTAATTCTTATTTGTACTTTGTATTTTTAATTTGCTTTCTACATGTTATATTTTTTTTGTTTTAGTACATAAGTTAAATATTGAGGGTTTGGTTTCTATTAATACTTATGTGACGTCAACTCCTGCTATGGTCCCGTCAGAATATCGGTGTTGTTGCGGCGTATGTCTGTGACAGGCGCCGTTTCAACTCATGCCGAGGCGGGGCCTTTTGACCTTTTTGTTATTTTTGAGTATTTTTTTCTTTTTTTTTAAATATTTTTTACTTATAAGATTTGTTGTTATTTGTGAAATCTGTTTAAAAAGGGTCAATAAATGTTTTTTCTTTCTTTCTCTTTCTGATATCTGTTTCCTTGTCCCTTATTTTGGCTCTTGACAGCTAAGACATCTGAGCTTTTTTGTCTTATAAAAAATATGTCTAGGAAAATCTTCAAAGGGTTATCCTATACAAATAATTTACCAGCAGTTTGGATAACGTCATTGAAGTTATTATCATAAGCTTTATTATACGGGAATTATTTATTTGATTAATAAGTACTTAGTTGTTGCCCCTGGATTTCGATATACTATTTACTAAAGTTGCTTATGGAAATAAAAATCAATGAATACGAAAATGCATGATGAAAGAGTCGACAATATATGATCTGTAAAATTAAATACTGTTCGGAAGTAATCAGTTTCAAATACAATGAATACCTTTGTATTCTTTCACAGATATCGATTCCAGACTTAATAGAAAATCAAAAGAAAGAGAAACAGGTAATAGAGTTAATAAATCATATCGTCGTCATTTATAAGCTTTTATAACGGAGAGTTCTATTAATAAACAAAAGTTCAATAAATTTAAAAAAGTCCTTAAAGTATTAATATCTGTTATTTTTTCTTATTCAAGTTTTCCGATAGCATGACATACTAATGTCGAATTCAAACGTTGTGATTGGCTGCCCGTAACTTTTAGTAAATTTGCAGTAGTCCTAGTAAAACATGCCGAAGGAATGTTATTGCTCAATTAACATTTGGGTCCAGCTACACCGCCTATGATAACGCATGTCGCGGACTGATTACGGAATCAGTTTTTCTGGGCAATGTCTGGCCGACAAATTGAGCAATGTATCTAGTATTTCATTTTTAATTGGGTATTGAGTTCATGTATTTGTCAATACATTAAACGGTCTTGCAAGTTTTTATGTTTGAATGAGACGATTAATTCAGTTATTTTTGCGTCAAGTAAAGTCGGATTAATTAACAATTAAACCGACCTGGTTTCAGAGACCTCCTTTTGGGTAATTACAGGTATAAATAATATCCGCTTAACTGTGACGTATAGAGGTACAAAAGAAAATCTATTGTCTAACGACGAAAAGAGTTACCTAAAGCTTTGTACGACACTTTTGACTATATTGATGGCATAGCTCACCATCGCCCGATATGAGATTGAGCTGGGCGTAATAAGGTTATGCAATTGCCTGCCTTAATTCTTCGAGTAGATCCAATAATTTGTCAATCTATTGACTCTACGCTAGTCTTAACAGTACTTAAATTTGACATTTCACTTACTTATCATGCCATTTATACCGGAAAACAGCTATACCGTAAGTGTACCATTTGCGAAACAAATAGGTGAAAATTACTAAGCTCGCAAAGTATTACCTTATATAAACTCTCCCTGGGGCATTGCATTCAGGTATTTATTTATCGACCGAAAGGGTCGAATCGATATGCCGGTCATTTTGCATAACACCTGACGGCGTAACCTGATTGTGGCACAGGGCGAGCTAATGCCCAGTGGCCCAGATTGCATTGACATTGCGCCCGTTGCATTCCGACTATCGCCTCGTTACGATAAACTCATATACGCCATAATTTATGTAAATTAAATGGTAAAGTCATAACGTGAACGCATATTTAAGTTGTGTGTATCTTACTAAGTGTGTTCAAACATGTAAACGTAACAGTTTAGAAGGGATAGAAGTTTTGTTAAGTAGCGGAGAGAGTACATAAAATCAATGAACCGATGGTTCTGAAACTCAGATACTCCCACGGATATCAGTCCCTTTATCAATCTCCATCATCAGAGTGAAGACACATTCCTATTGTAAATATAACCCCGTAAAATACTGTAGACCTAGGTCCAGCATGGATAAAGTGACAGATTTTTTAATGTTTTGAAGTGATCGGGACGGTCAGTGCGCTCACCTGATGGTGTGACATGCCAGACCATGACAGAGCAGTATTTTAGAAACAACAGTCACTCATCATTATCGTCATCAGCTCATTAAACGTCCCCTGAGGGGCACGAGCCTACCCGTATAGGGTCTATAAGTAGACCTTAGTCGTCCACGCGGGCCTAATGCGGATTGGACGACTTCACGCACAACCTTTGAATCCTCCTCCTCACGATGTTTTCCTTCACTGTAAGAGCGTCGCAACAGTCACTATACAAAGTGAATATTCTTCGACCGTCACCCGACACAACGGATGTTTGGTCTCATATACTCGGTAATTTTACTAGCTACAGTGCCCTCATCCAGAAACACAAAAGTACATAACACACCTGTTTGACGGGACGATTTCTTAGCCGCCTAGACGAATCAGTATCGAGCTTACCACTTAGTACATTAGAGAAAAAGAATTAATTATAATTTAAAATGTTATCTTTGTACTTCTACTTCTAAAAAAATGATCAACTATGGCAAATCGAGACCTAAAGGGGAATCTTTTGTAGGACATCTCCCGGAGATCCTCAACAAACAAGGGATGAAGACTTTAAGACAGTTTCAGAATATTTATTATCGGCTTCAATATTATATTGTTTATATACGTTAAGATACTATTATAGATGGCACGAGCGGAGTTCTATTAGTCATGGTTCTCGAAAACTGTGTTCATTGGACCCATTTGCGATCAATTCGCAATCGGAATGCCAATTTATATTTCGGCTAGTGTTATGTTGAGTCAGCACTTTCGGGGACCCTTGTTTGTACCTTATTATAAAAAACACTGCAGGCTTTTTACGTGCTTGTATTGATATTGAATATTATTATATTGAAAGCTTTTTATATATAATATGATAAATTGGCTGTAAAATATCTCATATTTCTGATTTTAGAGAAGATCACGAATATATGTCCACAGGTAAAGTATTTCACAAAATAAAGCCTCTTATCTAATAAACTCTGACATTAAACAAATATCCATAGACATTCATAAAGCGCCATCTAGCCCCAAGTTAAGCGTGAAGCCTGTAGTATGGGAACTAAACAACGGATAAACATACTAATATACTTTTTTTTTGTAAACAAGTACATACATATTATATATAGAAACACACAGACCAATACAATCATACACACAAAAGTTTGTACTGCCCGGGGATCGATCCCTTGGTGTAATAGCCGACGTCTCAACCAATACACCAAATGAGAATCATTGTCATTTCTAAGATACACAATTAGCCTCATCAGAAAGATGCCAGATTTAATACCAAATATCTGATTAAATTGTTTAACTCTTCTATAATACGAGAATAACAACAAGGTTTGCTTATGAAAAGTAATATTATCGTTAACTCTGTGCGAAATGAGACAAATTTATGATTGCCAATAAAATTATTATTTTAAATCTCATTAAGTAATTCAACATCAAAAAACTGTTTACGGTTTTCAGTTTCGGGTGACGCACGAAATGTTGATAAAAGTTTAAGTAGAAATGTTATTCGTGTCACACACGGACACCTTTCGTGCAGGTGGCAATCTTAATTTTATGTTTTATATCAAGGAAATAGAGTTGTGAATGGGATACTGCTAGCTGATCGACAATTAGGCGGTGAACGTACGCGAGATTGGCATATTTTCACACTCGCGCGCAGTACGTGGTGTCTCGCAATGAGGCCGTGGGAATCCCGCATTCCTGTATGTCTGGCGGGGAAATTCTGGAAGAGGCATAAACTTACCAAGTATAGCATTATGATGAGGCTTATTTGAACAATGGTATGGCAATGGGTACGATTGTTTACATGGATACTTTTGTCACCTTATTATTTTACCGACGCTAGACTACATATTTTTCATTTTAGTTCCATATGTAGGTATTAGTAGAAGTTATTATTTTGAGCGTTTAATATCTTATCTTCCTATTGAAGTAATATATAACATATACTTTTTTACTCAGGCATGATTTTTTTAGTGATTTAATATTATTGTTTTGGTTTTTATAACATGCATTTTATTTAAGCCCATAGAAAACATGGAATACTACACACCTTAAAATATGTCTTAGATTCTTTTAAATAGACGCTAACATCTAAATTTTAATAGTAAACGTATGAAAATAAAGTATTACGAGTTACTAATAGCTGTTTGATTTGAAACCAATCCAAACGGAACACCCGTTTCCAGTAAAGTTTGTTTCTCAGGACACCTGTATTGAGTTCACCAGTCTTATAATTAACAAGGCATTAGTATGCCGGTCGACAATGTTTAATCGTTGCTCATTACCCCACAATGAGCATGCCATCATCGGCTAAATCGCTCACCAATAATATTAATTGATGACCTAAACTGGAAGTCTTACATAACAACCAAATATACCACTAACTACACTCTTTTGATTCGATATTTTCAATATGCCTTTTAAACTATATATGAAGACTACTTCAAATTTCCTTTTTCGATTTTTAAAGTACCTACCTAAGTCATAAAAAAACTAATCAGCCCAAACCGTACCTGTTACAACCAACGATAAGTAGAAACATTGGAATAATAACTGTCACAATATTGTACATATTTATTATATTGAATTAAATATTTTATTCTATAGGTACCTAACATACAGTGGCGTGCACAGAATATAATGAGTAGGGTATGCAAAGTGAGTGTCACTAATCACAAAAACAATAAATCATTACATTTTGTCAAATTGAGTGCCGATGATGACAGCAGAGCGATTTCAAATCGTTAGAGAGAAAATGGGCAAATAAGTGGAAATCATTTGATTTGGGCGAATTTAGAGTTGATTGTTTGCAAGGGTATGCACTGCTTATCTGTATATATGGAATGCACGCCACTGCTAACATAGCAAGTTGTTTACACAGTTTAAGGTACAAAACGTAGCCTTCATTCTTATATAAACATTTGACATGAAAATTACATCTTACATTATGAGTATAGTATAATAAAAAGCTACTTTATATTTTAATACACTACCACAAGACCTCAACCTGTTTTCGTGTTTAAGTACAGAATAATATAAATTGTATATATTATTTCAGTGGCAAGTGACATTTCAGGAACCTTAAAATTACTTTATATGTATTTCGTCAACGCAAGATGCTGAATTTAAATTTCTTTTAAGTAGCAATAAACTGTATTGCCAACCTACCAATTCGCGGACAAAATAAACTGTAATAAAATGAAAGTAGCAGTATTTATTGGTTTAAGGCGAGCGACCCGATCAAGTCAGCCCGGAAAAATGTATATAAAAAACTCAATGCCGGTCAAAGTGACTTTAAAATTATATACTGCACCAGCTTACTATCTTAAGGGTTTCATGTACGTAATTATAGACTATTAAATTGTACGTCGAACTAAAGTCACCAAAACTCAAGCGGTAAACGAAATTGATTTCATAAATTATTTCGGATAATCAAGCTTCAGAAAACTAATACGTGTGTTTGTTGGATTGAATTAGAAACCCATTTGCTGTTTTAGCCAACAATGATAGGCCACGATGAGAGGTCCTTCTCACTTTAAAATTCATATTACATTTCCTGCTATTCCCTTTATTTTCATGTTTGTTTTGTAATCTGTGTAACTTTTATATTAACTTTAAATTTCCTTATAATATATTTTATGTTTTGTTAAATGTTTATTAAGTGTAGGTACAATAATGTTTTTTTTTTCAAGTAAGCAGCTCTGTTTTATTTCCCAATATTATATTTACCGCCTTCAAAAGAAGGTGCTTGTAAATTACAACGCACTATTTTAGCGTTATATTCCTCACCATAGCAATGCATTTTCAGCCTATTCTTGGACACCATGATACGCCTACATTATCTATCCCACTCATCACTACATCTAAGATCGTGCCATCCTATTCTTGTTCGGTAATTTACTTCACTACACGGGACGAGAGTGGTATGACGCGCGATCACCTATAAATGCAGTCCATGTCACGTGACCTGTTTTCTTTAACAGGTTTCTAGGGTTACCAACAGATTTAAAGAACGGCTCTACAGTACTTGAGCACGTTTTCCTTATGTATTGGACAAAGATATTTTGTTTGTAGACACTCATAAATATACATATAAGAATACAAATGTAATGATCACATCAGTTCATTAAATGCCCACCGAGGGGCACGAGCCTACCCGTATCGGATGATTAGGCCTTAGTCGTCCACGCGGGCCCAATGCGGTTTGGACCCTTTGAATCTCTCGCAGGTGTGCGCAGTTTTGTCACGATGTTTCCTTCAATGTAAGCCGTGTAGTGTGTATAGACGCCTCTCACACATATGTATTAAGTTCGTATTTAAGTAGCTGTAAGTTTTAGATTAAAGTACATTAACATGAAGTACGCTCATACGTGTCTATTGAGATACCCATTGCATGGCGACCTGCCATGCTGCCTGTTGGCAGTGCTGTGCGAAAGAGTTCAGAAGATTTTATAAAAAAATATAAGGGAAATGAGAGAATAAAATAGTCGACTGGTGAAATGTGGGCTGCCGTAATATGAAGAATGAAGATTGCTGCAGCCGGGTGATGTTCGAGTCAGATGTTGTGGAGATGCTGGCTGCCGGGATTGTTCCTGTCGGATGTGGCGATCTGCGGCTGCCGGGGGAGACGAAGTCAAAGTTTGCAGCCAAAGGAGTGGGCAGTTTTTTAGACGAACGGCAGGTAAATGAAGATCTTGTGTGAAAAAAAAATAATTAGTGCAGTGATGTGTTTTACCTAAGTCTATTTTATATTTATCTCTATGGAATTTGAAATAACTATATGAAATAGATATATTAAATTGAGGTCTTATTAGAAAACCTCACACTTCTAATATTCTCTTTCTTTTGTTAATGTACAGCGGTAAGGTTTAATTAGTTAGCGGACAGGTCAAGAATCACATTTAGTATTATTAGTAATTGAAATTTAATCAAACAAGTGGTGAGTTAGTTGTAATTATTTTTTACCAATCTTGGAAAAGACAAGTTATTTGCTAAACGTGTGGTTAAATTCTATATTTTTGAATAAATACGATTGTTGACATTTAATCGTTATTTAAAGCATGTTAGTAATAATTATTACCCAAATTGAAGTACAAAAGTTTTTTTTTTTATCGGAATTTTCAGTTGTATCTAAAATTAAAACTGTTAATCAATATGTTTGATTTTCGCATATTTACGTATTATTGATAACATTATAAAGTATTAGAACATAGTAATTTGCTAGGTAGTTACATGCAGTGTCCATTCCCAGATACATTATGTTTATATAAATCAGCGTTATTTGTTCCACTGTGTCTGGTTAACCAACAGCAGCGGTGCATACCGTAATATTAGAGTTCAATAACAACACTGTGATGACTGTGAATTCTTTGAAATGTAATTCATATAGTGTACCACGAATGATATTTGGTAATGTTTAAAATAAGTGTGTTTGTAATTTTAAATGCAGAGTGAATAGTAATTGAAATGATAATGATATCGTTTGAATCTAAAGTTTTTAATGTTAAATAGGCACGATTAAATATGATAAAGAAAGATATGTTTATTGTAGGTTTGTGTTTAGATGAAGGTTTTGTGAATGTTAGGTTTTTTAGTTAATGTTATATTTATATGCAATTGGACTGATCACCAAATGTAAATAAATCATTTATACTATTTAATATGATAATGAGTTGGTTATGGAAATAATAAAGAAATTAAGAAGTATTGATTGAAAAGTTATAATATGAATGTTATAATGGTACAAGGTACAATATAGGGTGACAGTCCTTTATTTGATCATGGTGTAGGAGCTTCTCTCCGTGAAAATAGTTGGAGATCTTTGATCTTAAAATGCCCCTACGAATAAAGCTGCGTGGAGCAGTAGTGTATATTGCATAATGATTAGAATGTGAAAAGAAACAAAATGTACAAATAATTTTATAAAGGGCCTGCAGGCCAAGAGTGAATATTACCCAATGAGTAAAATGTACCAAGAATGAGAATAAATATTGTGATAAGTCTGTGTCCCAGAATGTTTTATGGGGAAGAATAGAAAGAAATGTGTTATTTTAAAGAGTATAAAGTTCTGATTGAAATTGTATTTAAAGGTAATAGAGAAATTGAAATGGTAGGTAAGGAAGATGCGTTTTTTAATGTGTGAAATTTTAAGTCACAATCAGTGTGATTTTTATACATACGTACTAAGTAACTGGTAGAAATTTTTTGTTTACACCATTTATTATTCATAAAGATTTTTTTAAAGGATTCTGTTATTATACATTGGAATGTAAGTAGAGGGACCTGTCGCTGAACCTATTTATGTATGAAATTTATAGTTAGAAAAAAAATGAATCGTGATTGTATCGGTTTTAGATATTAATTGTTGTTTATCAAAATATGGAAGTACTAAAGTGAATTGAATTTATGAAATTGGTGAATTTAGGTATGGTGATTGTATTGTGAATAAAATTGAGTTAGGTATATTTACTGTAGGTATCTCCATGTAAAATATATTTATTTTATATAATTGGATTGAATCCGTGATGATTTTTTCTAAATACCAACATTATAATTGTTATGTTTATACAATATATTCAGGTACTAAGTGATGATTGTAATTTAAAAAAATATAATAACATTGTCAAATTTTGCTTCTTCGAAAAAAAAAAAAAATTTAATGTAAAAAACAGCTTCGGAAAATCTAAGATCTTTTTTTTTTCAAATCACGGGGAGGTGTAGTGTGTATAGACGCTCCTCACACCTATGTATTAAGTTCGTATTTAAGTAGCTGTAAGTTATTAGAGTTAAAGATTAACATTACATGAAGTCGCACTTTCAATATGTCTTAGTTACCCATTGCAAACCGTTGGATAACGTACATATAATTACGAAAATTCGAAAACACATTGGTATGTGGCGGGATTTGAACCTCCCGAGGGCTCCCGGTACGAGGGTAACAGTCCACACCATTGAGCCACCGACGCTCTTGTTGCTGTTGACAAATGCAATAATAATAAGTAATAATGGCCACTGACATTCACACAGCTATATCTAGCCAAGTTAAGTGTGAAGTTTGTATTATAAACAACTGATAAACATATATTCATTTTTTTTGTGAATATATACATATTATACATACAAAACACCCAGACCAATACAAACAGACATGTTCATGCACACAAATGTTTGTACTGCCCGGGGATCGAACCCGGAGCCCTTGGTAGTAGCCGACATCTAAACCGCTACTCCAAATGAGTTGTCAATGTTAAAGTTACCTCATACCACTCATGTGATGCTTTTCGAACCTCGATATCGAATAAGTTATAACAAAAAAAATGGCTTTTAAATTAATTTCTCGCGATTTAAGAAACGCACGATTTTTAAACAATCGGTTACACGTAACATGAATTTTCAGAATTATATTGCGTCCCTTGCGATTAAATTGGAAAATAATATATAAATAGACAACCCTGAGCTGAAACCTGCGGGAAGGAGAAAGGACGCGATAGAACCTTGGTATCAGGGTTGCCGCAGTTGAAACATAATACATATTGTATTATTTGGAAAATACCAATATTTAAAACGTACTCATCTGTAACAGTCAAAGATGAATAGTTCGATTAAAATGAAAAATGATTCAGTTAGTACTACATACAACAAAAACCAGCATAACAGTCATTAACGACTAGTGTGAGAAAGTTGTGCTTTGGCACAAACGGACCGGGTCTATAGGAGAACCACGGCCTTTAAGAAAACTGGCGTAAAACAACGCAAAGTACTTAAGAGTAATGGTGGAAAAAAGTATAGTTGTTTGGTTGCTTTTCCTTTTGCGCGTTATAAATATCGGCGATGAAAGTAAATATAACATTATTATTAGGAGCATTAGGGCAACCCTAACGAGGGAGCAAACACGTCGTTTGTCTTATTCAAGGATCTCGGCTCGGTTTAAAGAAAGTTACCGAAGGCCAACATTAATGTGATTACAATATTCCTTATTTCCATACAAATGAAAGCAAAACAAATTGACGCAAATCGTTCCTGGATTTCGGTTGCAAATTACATTTTGTTTTTACTCAAAGAGAACCTTGAGAAAGATAGCGTATCTTATTCTTTTTTTTCTTCCAATATATCAGTTTAGTTTTTAGTATTACTGTAATATTATGGCCTATGTCTGTGTCCGTGTGTATATAATTGCCACCACACCCACTCATCTCGCGGGTGCCGTAAATAGCAGCTTAGGGTGAAAACAATCAGCAAAGAAGAGATAGGAAAAAGCGCTCTTTTAGTAAACCTAACCTTTAAAAGGTGAACTTATTTCCACCCCAACTTTCTTTGGACGTATCACGATCAATCGATCCCTGGGTACAAACATTTTTGTGCATGAACATGCCTGTTTGTATTGGTCTTTATATATTATAGTATGCTTATCCGTCGTTTAGTATTCATATTGAAATAGGATTCATTAAACTACTGAATACTTCATAAAATAAAATGCAAAGCTACCTATTAAAGACGGCTTAATTAAATACTGTTATTAAACACTGCGGAAACTTGTGAATACAATTGTGGCCTTTGAATCCACGGCTTGTCGCTTGTCTTTACTCTCTGTCCTTCGGAAAAAGTGGAAAAGAAAGCCCTAGAGAACCATAAATTAGATTGCAATTATTTCTTATCCACTGAATGATTAAATTGAAAACGTGTTAAGCCGGCTTTGAGTTATACCGGGGCTTAGAAATACTACGGAGTTTGATAAGATAAAAGTCTGGCTATTGGAACGACACTTATCCTTATTAAAATTGTTTTTGACAAAATGAAATAGAGTAAATTATTAGCAAGCCCTTCTTTATTTATGTTAGCGTTTTTGCATGCAGATGTGACTCATTACTTTTGCTTTTAGTAGTAAGTAAGGTAACGTTTAAGAAGCTACATTTACACGTACCACTATTTTATAAGCAAACATCCAAATTCACTGGGTTATTACAAATAAGAAGACCCACTATATTGCTTACAATTTCTTTAATGCAGTTGCGTATCATCATCAGCTCATCAAACGTCCCCACCGAGGGCCACGAGCCTACCCGTATAGGGTGATGAGGCCTTCCTAATCGGGCCCAGTGCGGATTTAGACGACTTCACACACAACCTTTGAATCTCTTCGCAGGCGTGCGTGAAGGTTACCTCACGATGTTTTCCTTCACCGTAAGATCGTCGGATAACGTACATATAATTTTGAAAATTCGAAAAACATTGGTACTTGGCGGGATTTGAACCTCAGCCCTCCCGGTAGGAGAGCAACAGTCCACCGTTGAGCCACCGACGCAATCCCGTATGTCCTTTGACAATAATAATATGGTTTAAATTATAACTAAGAAGAGGACACACTTAGCCTAAATCGTGCTTCTTAAAGAGAATTGCTAGCACCAATTGACCGCGATGAAATGTAATGATGACTAGATGTGCAGATAAAACTTCCACAGACTTAGCAAGTACAATAGACTGTCATGAATGGGGGGCCGACAAAAAACTCTTGACGGAACTAGCACAAGTTAGAGCCGCTTTGAGATGTTATAACTATCGATTTGGAGTGGGTAACGGCACTTTTAATAACCCTCGAGCCGGCTCACTTCCAGAGGTCTGACAATTAGTTGTAGGTCAAACCGTAGTCACGTTTAAGTAATTGCAATTTCACTTTTTCAAATACTCGCGACCATGTTGCTTGTTTGGACAATTTTTGGTCTGGAATGGTGCGGTACAAAGAACTATTATTAGCATATATTGTGTGACAAAGTTTCAATTCATTGGTACGTATTCTTTAATTTTCTTCTTTTCTAATTTATTGTTATAAAGAATAAACAAAATAAAAATTAAATCGCACATTAATATTAAAGTAGTAATTAAACATTTCGTTATATAACTTTTGTAAGTAATAAAAAAGGCATTTAAATGTAAAACACGTGTAACACTCACTTCAAAATTGGCCGTAATATAACAGGTGTGTAAGCGCTTACCTGAAAAGAAAAAGTGGATAATTACTTTGACTGAACAAAAACATGTTTACAAATATTTAACACAACAAAACCCGTGAGATAACGTTTCAGATGAAATGAGACCCAACTTATGATTGCGCAAAGTGTATTTTCATTTGCGTGCACTTTAACAATTTGGTGTTGCGGTTAAGAGGTCGGCCGCAACGCCAAGGGTTCCTGGTTCGATCCCCGGGCAGTACAAACATTTGTGTGCATGAACATGTCTGTTTGTAAAATACCCAATTTTCCTATGTATAATATGTATGTATTTACAAAAAAAAATTATATATATACATATATAATTTTTTTTTTGTTTATCCGTTGTTTAGTACCCATAATACAGGCTTAACGCTTAACTTGGGGCTAGGCACACAGCGCGTGAATGTCAGTACATATTTATTTATTTAACACTTAACGTCCATAAGGGTTATTCAAAATTTATTGGTTCTAATTATGGTGGGAATATATTTACCTCTGCCTGGGAAAGGGTTAATAGATGACGTAATGTTATATTATCATTTTAACTCTAATATCAAGAATTGTTTTATTGATGCCCCTTATCATCTTGATATCTAATTATTTTTCCTTTCGATACCAAATAAAAAATGTAACTAACGTTTACTCATCATTGTATCTATGTTATTTCTTTTTTAAATTCCATCCCATTGCGCATCAATTCCCTATTGCGAAAAACAAACCCGCATTTTAAAACTCCTTATTGATAATATCATTAGGTTTTATTTTCAACTGGAGAACTTTCGGCGCCATGTCGTACACATATTGCAATACTTTAACTAAGGTTCAACTGAATAATGTAATTAGACTAAACTCACCGGTAGGCAAAAGAGAAGATAAATAATAAAAAGAAAACAAGGAGCTCGGAACATTGCTATAACTTTATTCCGAGTATCAATAAGATAACGGTCCCACGATTTCAAACAAACGGATATCAGATTGGGAATTCACGAAACATAATTATTGAAACATGCGAATTCTGGTATTTCTCAGTACCGGACTCCAAGACCTACAATTATGATGAAATTTATTTTGTTAAAATTAGCAAGTAAGTTAACAACCGGCCTTTTATAAGTAACGACTATAAGCCACTATTGATCCCCAATTAGAGCACAAGCTGAAGTTGCTTGATTTCATGTAATAAAACGTAAATATTGTCATTAAAGTAAGAAATTTAACGTATACATTTTTGCATGTCATATAAAATTAATTAGGAGAAAACGCTAAGTTTTCGAAGAAAAAGAGTAATATTTATTGAGTTGTATTTACAGTAAGAAAACAAAAGTTGGAATACATAAGTGGACGTCATGGGTCCAACTGTTGGGCAACATTATTAAATGTTCTGTGAATCTCGAAAATTCTGAAAATTTTATGTTAGATGGCTATATCTATTACAATAGTCCATTTAAATAAAGTAAATTGTGTAATCGCACGAATCCAACAAATCAAGAAACCTAATTATTTTATTATTCTTTGCACACAAACATAATTGGTCAGTAAACACATTTAACACTAACCTAGGTATTGTTTTAACCCAGTTCAAGACTTGCGAAACCGTTTATGACAAAAATGCAGACGCGTAAATTAAATGCTGATTCAAAACCAATTTATGATGAATTTTGAAACTTCATGTTTTCTTGTAGATTAATTATAAATATTATCCTATGTCCACAGCTAAAGTCCACTGCTGGACATATATGATATGTGAATATTTATTTAGTTATTGAAAGGATGTACTTCAAATCTTCACCATCTACGAGTAGACTCGTGCCCCACCAAGGGGCACGTGTCTACTCGTAGATGGTGTATAGACCTTAGTTGCCCACGCGGGCGCTGTCCGTATTCGTCGACTTCACGAACAACCTTTGAATTTCTTCGTAGGTTTCCTAACGATGTTTACCTTCAACGTAAGAGCATGGGACAAACGTAGATGTAGTCTTGAAAAAAAGATATTGGTACGTGGCGGGATTTGAACCTGCGCTCTCTAGATCGACGGAAGGCAACGATCCACAACAATGGACCAATGATGGTGAATATGAGGATTGTAATAATGTGACTCAAAACTAAATACGAAATCCAGTTTTAAAAAAAATATTTGACGTTGTATCTTGAATACACACCCCATAGACCCATAAACTTCGGAATGCGGTGGTATGCCAGCCAGCAACTTTTTAAACTGAGGTCGCCTACAAACCACGACAAGCGGTCGACATTGGCAGCTAGGGATAGCTTTTAACTCTTTCCCTTTTAAATCAACCAGTAAACCCGTTCTCTCCGTACGATATGTATATTTTAGGAAGTACTCTCCAAGTAACCGCTCTTTATGGAAATTATTAATTATCATTTATATCGCTTCAATCTAGGGTTGCCGAAATCTTGGAAGATTTAATGCAAAATTTGTTTTCATAGATGTAGATTACCATGATTATGTATTGAAGGATTCAGAGTATGGTTCTTTGTTTGGCAGTATGTACTACGATCTGGGAGTTTGGCTGGATAAAAAAATATGAAGGCTGAGGACTGATACATCTCATATATATAAAAAGCCCCTATTAATCTAAAATCCAGGTCATACCAGTACTGATTCCTAAGTTGCGCACTTACATTATATCTACCTGCGTAGCTAAACTTATCTTTAACATACTTTTGTTTAGGAAATACTTTTCATTTTCGAAAAATAAAGCAATGTTCCGCGCGGTGGTCGCGCATCGCGTGGTCTGCGCACTTTAACGTGACTTTAGGGTGTGTTTTATTGCGGGAGAATATATTATAACGCGGGGCACAGCAAATAAATTATTTCACTGAAAGAAATAAATAAATAATATTTTATTCGACAAAAAAAACATTACATCTAACAACTTCATAAACACATTTACAAGACAGTATAAAAAAAGTCGAAACAGTCACTGCACTGTTTCATTAAGTTTAGACCTGCGTAAAATTCATAAAGATATTAGGTTGTAATCTTGATGATCCTTTCATAAATAGGATTTGCCTTCCGTTGGTAACCAGTCACCACTCGAATACAAGGCAAGTAAGGCGTTAATTTTACATATTAATAAGCTCACACGTCGCCCGGTCAAGTGTTTTAAGTCCGGTTTACACACGTGTGCTTTACTTACTTATGATCAAACGTAGCCAGCGACTTAAGTAATTTTGTGTCTACGGCCTAATTTGATTAAAGTGTTTTGTATTTTTATACATGAAGTACATAATTATGATACACACGGTTTTATTTTTATATTTTACACATTGATTGATTTCCACACACACATTTCCACACAAAAAAAAAATGTCTACGTAGTAATAAATATAAATGACTCTATAAACAAAGATCCTATACGAGTACTCGTATTGATTGAAAGAAAGAAGGTTCCTTTTCTTAATGACTGTAAGTACCCACTATTTGACAACATTACTGTGGCACAAAATAGCTCAAGCCACTATCACAAGCTGTGAGCGACCTATATCACAGGTTAAAACGACAAATATAACTCTCGTAATCAGACCTAAACCAGTTTCAATAAGAACGATACATCTAAAAATACGCTACACCGCATGTGACCCACACATTTTACGCTCGCCGCAATGTGAATTAAATTTACTCCAATTGTAACAGTTACTCTATATGCAAATCGTCAGTAACCCATTGATCAATCAGCACCACGAATCCGGGGGCGGGGGCGTGTGAAAGTGGGAGCCATTGTTATAGGAGAATAGACTCAGTCGACCGGAGCACAGTGAAAGTACCGATCTTGTCGATAAAACATTGACAAGCCTTAATCAGTTTCATCCTTGTGGATGCTTGTTTATTCCATAGGTCGGAAACGTAGACTATTTTTGAGGAGAATCCTCCTTAAAATAGTACTCGTTCAGGGATACTTTTGTCGGACTGTTACCGAATAAACTCCTTTTAGCATTCGTGGTGGTAGAGCGCAGGGCGCATTTATCCAACCAGCCCGTCAACGCTATCCGCGTGTTGTTTGCACGGATCCACCTCCACTCTGTCGGGAGTAAGAAAGGCGTCCATGACTCCATGGACCACCCAAAAGAGTTGCCTTCGGCGATGGTCTCCCTGGGCGACCTGGAAAACTCTGGATAGACGGTATTAGTCGGTCCCGCGAAAATAACGTAAGATGGTGATATTTCAGAAGCAGTCTGTGTGAGTGTGGTGCCCCTCAGACAGTAGAACTTCTACTGTCTAGCCCCCACTGTCCATCTTCGTAGATTAATAATTAATTTCGGGTCTGCATTAGCCTCATTTACTCAACAAAACACAACACGCGTTGATTCACGTCGATTTTCTGTGAAGCTTCGGACAAATCTATATGTATATATAATTATTTGAAACGTATTGTCCTTTGGGCTTGGCATTAGCACGTTTATTTTCCAGTTAGTTTCCTAAGTTCTCCTCTACCATTTAACTCGTAGGATCAACATAATAATTAGCTCTCGCTTATATTGAATTAATTACAGTAAAAATTAGCTCTACTATTACATGGAATTCACCATAGTCAAAATTATCTCTATTACTGAAAATACATACAACAATTTTATATTTTCTAACACTTAATAACCTCAACTATAAAAATTACCTGGAAATTAATAACTGATTCCTGAAAATGCAAATTGGAAACCCGTGGACTGAATTATTACGAAGCAAATTTAATTTGCGTTTAATTTCGCTGTACACAGTAGGTACGGCTAAAAACGCCTTCGGGTAAAAGTTTGTTTGAAACACTCATCTGTACGGTTTCGAAAACATGAATCATTTTTATTGTGCTAACACTTCTAAAGAGAAACAATTGTATTTTTAAAAGTTTTGGTTTGGAGTAATTCTAAAAAAGTCAGTTACTTTTAACCCGTCGTAATGGAGGCTGGCTGAACCTATATGAAGTACCTACATTTTTTTGATCCCAGACCATTATATAAAAGAAACGGATAGGATGTAAAATCTATAAACACGTTCCTAAAACTCATATTGGGTAAACGTCCAAGCTTGACTGAGTTTTCCTTATGATGTCATAGTTATAATAGCGTAGGACATTTGTATATTTACAAATGACAAACAAAGGCTAAAAGAACTGAACGTTACATCAACACGTGTAGTTATAAGATTAATTTGTGACATTATATGTTTAAGGAGCTACCTTTAAAACTGATGACGAAAGATGTAGACTTACCTAAACTTTTGGGACTAAGAGTAAATTGATGTTGGTTTAGTAGCCTCAAGTAACGAGACTTTGGCGAGTTCTCCACAAACATTTGTCCAGCGTGGCAATTATATTCCGTAACTACATATATAGAAGAAAGTTCAACTTGACCATGGACGAAATGGCTAAGACGATGATTAGTGGCGTGCACTCCATGTATACAAATAGCAGTGCATACTCTGTGTTTACCAACAACCCGTAAAATAGCCATGATATAAAAATAATCCACTGTCTTCTCTAATTGTCTCTAAAAGTTATTAAACTATAGACGATCTGCAGCAACAGTTAGAAGTTTAAAAAATATATATTTATTGTTTTTGCGATTAGTATCAATAACTTACTTCTCATAATCACTTGTTACTTTACTGTCGATAATGACGACACTAAGTTCAGTTGCTTTTTACAGGACTCTATACCTTTTTCATATAAGTAGACTTTCCTGGTGATGGCCTATTTCAGCCCTAGACTTTTTATTTATATGATATGATCCCAAAAAACCTAATTGTTTACTTGAAAAAGAGACTGCAGATCACACAGGTCAACAACATTACAGCCTTCGTTGACACAGGTACAGTGCAAAACAACCCCATATATTACTCTGCTAAGAATCAACCCACGGTTTCGCGTATAGGGGATTTCGCTGTCATTGAATCACCAATTTGACATACATGAAGATACAGATATCTGCATTTTAATAGGTACATAAAAAATTTCAAGGTTATTTTCAAACAAGTGATATCTCGATAGAATAATTCAAGAGTGACGTAGTTTAATTCGAAAGATACATTTAAATTTGTTTTGTGCTTGATCGTAAGTTTCTTGTAGTGATGGCAATTCGAACTTGGCGAGGACTGTAATTGGCTAGAAATTTTCTAGTTATATCTATTTTTAGTTAAAGAAAAAGCTTTAATATTTATGTAAGCACATGACAATCTTCCTTGAAGTTACATGACCTCTTAAAAATAAATCATGAATACAAATTTTTCAACTTTAAAAAAATCTATTGACAAAGGTGTTGAAATTTATATTTACGTAAATTAATCCCCAGCCCCAAAAGTGGTTAAAGTAAAATGTCTTCAAAGCTTCTTTACAAATAAAAATTTGCCGACGTTCAAAACTCCGTACTTGTTCTGTGTTTGTAATGACTATGAATTATAACAAAGAATATGAATTGATGTTAATTGGGTTCATAGAAATCGATAGGCGATTCGATGAAACGTACGACCTCACCCCGGCCTTAGCCATTTTAATCACTTGACCACCTACAAAGCGGTTTTCTACGTCTAAATAATACTATAAATGCTTCTTTATATTTAACTTCTTAGAGAAACAAGATAAATTGAGGTGTGAAATACTCTCATCATATGAAAACGTATAATTCCGTCATTTCACTTTTCGTCAGTTATGTGACATTGCATAAATCTTGTTAGAGATAATAAATTCTTTATTTTATTTTCTCTTCAACCAGCAGACTATTTAAAACAGGAAGCCTATGTTCATATAGACATAGGTCTCCCCTATTTTGCACCAGATATCCTGGCTTATCCGCTTTTCTCATCTAACTTTCGCAAGTCGTCGGTTATTCTATTCGTGTCTCCTTAATTTTTAATTGAAGATTTTGATTCTATATTCTGTATATGACGAAAACAATATAAATCCACGCCAAGACATCGTTTGTTGTATTAGTTAAATAGAGCACCAGAGCATTGCATC
Source organism: Leucinodes orbonalis (assembly GCA_019425675.1). Lineage (NCBI taxonomy): Eukaryota > Metazoa > Arthropoda > Insecta > Lepidoptera > Crambidae > Leucinodes > Leucinodes orbonalis. The sequence continues at coordinate 4,959 of PQWD01011451.1, read as the reverse complement.
ACGTAGAAAGTGCATAGCGTGGTTTGTGACGAATTGACATATTGCCTGCACGTATGCAATTTGTGCCCTCCTTTGGCTGTTTCAGAACACTCTGCAGTTTTAAACAATTCAGCTTATGTTGTGAAAAAATAATCGTGTTCGAGAAAATAGAGGATTAAAAACTGTGACAAGTAAACAATGTTTTAATTAGGTAGTAAAATATCTTTACATCGTATTCATAGTAATAACAGGTAATTACATAGTGTAAAATAATCATTCAAACTTAACTTTTTACTTAAAACAATATATAGTGGTATTTGCTCAAAATTTAGATCTACCCAAGGCACTAGATAAGACCATAACAATAGTTCATCCAAATTGAAGCTTACATAAACCTGATTTGGCTGAGGCCTTTAGGTATGTCGTAAGTATATTATTGATGACAATCGATAAGAGCATTGCATTCGATAGAATCCGAAGACATCAAAGCATGCCGGTTCGAAGAAATCGCTGAGTATTCGATGAACCAACCGCAATCCTTGCGCAATAGATTTTTTTTAAGGGATAATCGTGTTGGTGGAATGCCATCATAACTTTACTGGGGAAAGGTAGAGACTTAAAGAAGCCTCCGTGGTCTAGTGGGTACCGCGTTCGGCTGCATGACCGAGAAAACGTCAATTTGTGCCATTTTACCAAGTGTGGTTAAGACATTGAATAAATAAATACCACAATATCCACTGACATTCACAAACCGCCATCTAGCCCCAAGTTACGCGTGAAGCCTGTATTATGGGTACTAAACATACTTATATACATATTATACATAGAAAACACCCAGACCATGACAAACAGATAATTTCATGCACACAAATGTTCGTACTGCCCGGGGATCGAACCCGGAACCCTTGGTGTTGCAGTCGACATCTCAACACCAAATGGGTCGTCACATTGCAGGCTGAATCACCTGATCGTCCGTAAAGAAAGATGTTTCCGTGCTTCGGAGGGCACGTTAAGCAGTCGGTCCAGGCTATAATCTTAGGGTGGAAGTCATTACCAACCACCAATCCGTATTGGGCCCGTGTGGGCATGGCTATCCTATGCGGAAGGCCTATGCCCTGCATTGGGCGTTATAGGCTGATGCTGATGAATAAATAAGCCCATACTATAGTCTATTCCGGTTGTAGTAAGAGACCGTGTTTGGGATAGTCAAAACACGATGAAATAACAGGGGCTTGTAAAATATTATTAAGACCCACAGTGCAAAATAAAGTGATTTCATAAAAAATATCGCTATTATTCGAGTCCATTTTCTCTGACCACTGTTTTTATTATTTGGCTGCAACTTTTCGTAACGGAGATATTACAAATCGTCCGTTTTTAATTCGATTGTTCTCAAACATAACACCGCTGTGTTGTAATTATATCTTTAATTAACCACTTCATTGTGTTGGAGTTTTAAAACGTTTACGCACTGATTGAGTGGGGTTTGATGTTTTCCTGATATGCGAAACGTATTTTCATTTTATGTTCGGATTTGGCGAAATCATCATGACTTCACAAGATTTTAACTATTAACAATATTTGTTGCATTTTCTCAATCAAGTATAATCCAAACAACACGAAATTTCGATAAAACATCTGGTTATTGGCTCTTTTATTGTATGAAAAAGTTACTTATTCCAAATGTTGTTGTAATTGCCACTAATATTTGAAGTTGATACTTGCTGTAGCACGGAAATAATCACTACATTTAAAAATAATGTCTATAAGCATCATGTTCCCCGAAACCAGTTTATTATAAATTTCGAAAAAAAAAATTGTTGATTGTATTCCCAGGCAGGCTTCCTTCCTAGAATCCTAAAAAAATACTAAGACGTTTGGATGATTGACTCACTCAAATGACTGTTAGGGTCTGGAATTTTAATATTGAAAAAATTTTTGATCAAAAGTGAAGCTGATATTCTTCATTATAAGGAAATTGAGAATGAATAACGCCATCCTCTTACACAAGAATTCCTTAGGTAAGTTATAAAAAATAAATATAATAGATACTTAAACTTGAACGCTATCCATTATCTTTACTTAACGTACAAATACTAAGCTAACAGCGAAGCAAGCAATGTATACGTTTGATTGTGATTCTGCACATTCAATCTAAATATGTAATGAAACGAGTTTCACTTCGACGTAAACGTAATGTTACGTAATTATCACTATTATTGCCGTAATTACAATAAGTATTATTGACGTACTACCGTTCGCTAAGTAAAAGGAAGACAACTCCAAAATGTCTGCTTTTAGGATTGACTTTAACATTACTGCAGAATATGTATGCAATACTTGTTTAATAGGACTGAATGAGAGTCCACTTATTTTATTAAAACGACCAGATTAACCTTTTAGTTTATTTTCAGTAGATTATCATAAAACATAACTTTTAGTCATGGGCTTCAAATTTCATATATCGATGTCTAAGCTACAGTCACGTAGTGCATCTTGTCGCATAATTATCCCGGCTTAAAGCCATCAGGCTTCCCAAAATGCATGGTGGTCTAGTGCATCAGGTTAAGACCCTCTATCATACCTAAAAAGTTAATGTTAACAACTTCCAAATTATTTGCGTTTGGCTTTTCAAAAATGTGCACTTCTTAGATAGCTACCTTTAACAGATCAGCGTTGCGCATGTAAGTTACCAATAATCATGATGTCTATCGTGAGACAATATTTAGAAAGCTCGTTGCGTCACAGCAAGTATCACGAAGTGGTATTTGAATGCGTGCAGGACATACCCGTTATGAATTATTGAATGCGCACACGTGGGCTACAGGCGATCTATCTGAGCTAATGCAATAATGTGCAATAACATTTTACGATCGATTCTCTGAGTTATTTAGTTATTTTATTCGTTTTTTTTAAACTATACTTGACGGAGACCACACGGTCTTTCGTTGGGTTTTGTTTAAAAAGTTGTTCTGCTAATATACGAGTAAGAGTTAGTTGTAGGTAAAACACCAGTCGAAGGGTGAGACGGTTAATAAACTTACTAAATAACAACTAATTATTATGTTAACATAACATCTTATTTACATGAGTTAGAATTTGTAACAGTTTGTACAGTAGTAAAGAACAGAATATTAGTTTTAAGTTACTTAGTGTTCTATTATTTGTAGCACAAACATTTCAAGTTAGTCAAGATAAGTTTCGCCAGGAATCAAATCATGTATTTGAAAACCAATTCCAATGAATATAACGGAGCCCTCAAAAAAACATTGTTCATTATTCAATATTTTTTAAATATATCTCTGTTAATAATAAAATAAGGAATTCGTACTCAGAGGAAGGTCGTCCTGTCCTACTTTTAAGAACGAATGCATATTCAATGAGCAGTCACTAAAATAATAGAAAAACCACAAAGATGCCATATCATCAGCAATAAAAATGTAGTGTTTAGTTTCCTAATACTTTTTCTGTGGGTTTTTTTTATAATTACTAATGTTATCAGGGGTCGGAAGGTGAGTGACAACAAATTAATGTATTTCCCCAAAACCCTCATTTATAGATATATAAGCGCCTATCGTCTCGCACATAAGAAGTAATTCTCAATGTTTAATTCCTCCTATGATTTGTCTGCTTGCTAAAAAAATGTGTTTACGGAAAAAAGAGCAGACGACTAACCTAATTAACGCCGTGTGGCAGAATAGAACACATGTGTCCTACGCCTACTCCTTCCGAGGGTGTCGTAGAAGCAGACTAAAAGATCTTTTACTGGATGGTGGGCAGCAGCGCCATCCTGCGCACTGGTACATACTGCGGTCACCAACCCGCCTGCCCAGCGTGGTGTCTACGGGCATTTACCCCCACGAGAGAGAGAGATTAACCTAATGATTAGTGACACAACCGCTCACATTTGCAAAAGCAGGGAGAGGTCCCAGAAATGCGTTACCGGCACGTCGACAGCTTTCTTCTCATTTATGATAACACTTATTTTAATTGTACCTTTACTCGTATAAAAACGAGTTAATAGTAACTAATTTTCTTTTAAAATAATAAACAAGTCTTTTATGTATCAAGACGCGGATGTTGCATTGAGAAGCTGATCTTATCACAACAGATAATACAGATAACAAGGAAACGCCAGCCGTGAGAACTAGGATCAGTTCTATAACGTCTACATATCGTGATAAAATTGATCTAGACACGATAAACTTAGCGAAATCGCTGTCTCTGTTTGCAGCGCATATAGCGAGAAGTAAAAACTCAAATTATTCTTGAAATGCATCTTTTACAAGCTCCTATGAATTTTTAAGAACCTTAAAAATTGTCAACTGGATTCTCTAGGCTACAGTAATAGGAGAGATTAAGATACCCGCAGATAATTATGTACTACAAAATATACTTCTTCTTTCAGTGGTTTCAAGAATACGTTATCGTGTTTATTAGAAAAAAAAATACTTTCTCAAACGTTTAAAGTGACTTTATTTAAAAAAAATAAACAAATACTGTTCATGATCTACATGCTGAGATTGCTAAAGTTGGGATTAATTTACTATTATTGTTTCTGATTTTGACCAAAATGTGTTCAATTATTTTTAATAATGATATCGTTTGATATTTCCTATATGTATGGATAGTGTTTTTCTCTCTTTTAATTACTGCACTCACTTATCAATCAACCTCAAGAGTAGGTATAGACGCGATTCCCTTGGTCTTACACCTTATGCTCATAAATTAAATCGATTACTTAGATATCGAGAGATAATCGAAGCATTGTTAGTGTAATAATGGGAATTATGAAAACATATGTTTTCTCTCTACTAAAAGTGCGTAAGTCGAGACAAACCAATTGAAGTGTATTTTTATTCAGGACATTGTCTTTGGACTGTCTCGTGATAAAAACATATGTGGAACTATATACTTCATATTATACTTATGTACATAGCGTATCTTTTTAGAGAGCTCATTTCTAATGACTTACTACGA
>PQWD01011450.1:0-58834 GCA_019425675.1 Leucinodes orbonalis | reverse complement strand
TATCCCTAAGAGAGACTCACAAGCATAGTCTGTCTCTTGCGCGTTGAGTGTCTTTGAACTTGTGAACCAATCCCGCAGTCAGTGCATGTCTCAGCTGCGTATGTTAGCACGGGACGCATCGCTCAAAGACTGTCGTCTTTAAGCATTGGGAATAGTTGACGTTACGACATGGCGTAGCTTACCGAATGCCGCCCAGCCCAACTGAACCCTCCTACTAGCCTCCCTCTCGAAGTTATGCCGGCCAAGTTAGATGGTTTGGCCCAGGTAGATATACTCCTGCACAACTCGAGACGGACGCCATCGACGCATATCGGTTGTGGGACAACGACTGTTGAACATGACCTTCGTCTTGTCCAAATTTGCAGCCAACTCGTCGAAGATTCATTAAGCTGTTCAGCATCTCCGCAGCTCTTCCGATGACTCTGCAAGCGATGACGATATCGTCAGCAAAACCGAAGATGAGAATATACTCTCCATTGACGTTGACGCCTCGTTGAGACCAGTCCAGGGTCTTGAAGACATCCTCCAATGCGCTTGTTAACAGTTTCGGAGGTGATGAAGTGTCTCTCCAACAGCCCAGGTTTCGATGGAGTCGAAGGCTTTCTCGTAGTCCACAAATGCCATACACAGCGGCTGGTTATACTCTTCGGTCTTCTGTAGAAGCTGCCGAACAGAATGGATGTGGTCCACGGTGCTGTAGCCTTTTCGAAACCCAGCCTGCTCCGGTGGTTGGAATTCGTCGAGTCTTATGTCGAGACGGTTCGCTACAACTCTGGAAAACAACTTATAGACGTGACTCAGGAGCGCCATCGGTCTATAATTCTTTAAGAGAGTTTTGTTACCCTTCTTGAAGAACAGACGACAACGCTCTGGACCACGCCTCTGGTGTAGTTCCTTGGTGGATGACGGCATTAAAGAGCTCAACTAATGCCCTAAGGACGTGTCCACCGGCTTTTAGGAGCTCTGTCGTAATACCGTCATCCCCGGGGCCCTCCCATTCTAAGTTGCTCCAGTGCTGCACTAATCTCGCTAACGTCAATATCCGGGATATCTGCGTATAATGGCGCCTTAGTGGGGCACGTGGATCTTCGGTGTCCTCGGTCTGTGGCTGATGAGCGCGATGAATACAGTCGTCCATAGAATTTCTCAACCTCTTCCAGGATCTGTGGGCGAGTCGCGAGCAATTGCCCATCTGCTGTCTTAAGCTTACCAGATGGCTCTCCCAAGTGGTTTTTGGAAAACTTTGGGATGTTGTCAATAAGAATTGTATTGAAACAGCGGAGGTCCCTGCGAACGAGTTTTCGTATCCGCTTGGAGAGAGCCTGATATTCCGGCGAAGCAACAGCAGCAGATGGCATCTCGCGTCTCAGCCTCATCAAATCCAGGGTTTCGGGAGAAAGTTTGGACGACTTCTCGTTTCATCGGCGGGAAATGCCTGCGACCCAGTACACACCGTCTTCACCACGTTGTCGGTTATCTCGTCCACGTCGCCAGTGGTTTCCAGCGAGTCGAATCGATTTTGAAGTTCCAATTGGAACTGTTCGGACCGACAGTGTATTTGGAGCGGCGTAGGTCTGAGAGTAGATTTTATTAAGCGAGACCGTTCGGCCTGAAAACATATATTCAAAGTGCCTCGGACAAGTCGGTGATCACTACCGGTTTTAAACCTGTTGACCACTGAGACATCTTTAAATATATGTCGCTTATCCGCCATAATAAAATCTATCTCGTTCCTTGTCACAGTGTTCGGGCTCTGCCAGGTCCATCTTCTCTGAGGCTTCTTCTTAAAGAAAGAATTCATCAAGAAGAGCCCCTCCATTTCGAGGAAGTTGACCAGCATCTGCCCTCTGTGATTCCTGCGCCCCAATCCATGAAGTCCGATTTTCGATTCGCCGCGTTCTTGTACTCCCACTTTAGCGTTGAAGTCCCCCATAACAACATTGTAGAAGGTCGAAGTTGTGCCATGTATGGCTCTGGAGATATCCTCATACACGGCTTCAACCTCTTCGTCAGAGTGTGACGAGGTCGGCGCATATACCTGTACCACCTTCAGGGAGTACCTGTCGGTGAGTTTAAGTACAAGGTACGCTACCCGGTTCGACACACTACTGATTTCCACAACGTTGCTGACAAGGGACTTGTGAACCAGAAAACCGACACACCCTGGGAAACCCTATCACCTTCTCGGAAGTAGAGCAAGTTCCGGAGTCCAGGGTCATCGTGTCCTCCCCTCTCTTCGGACTTCAGATAACCCCAGTATGCTCCAGTTAATATGACTTAGCTCTTCTCTAATTCGGAGAGGTGATGGTCCAGCCGTATTGTGCGTCCATTATACGTAGCCAATGTCAGTTTTTTGAGGCAGCCTTTCGTAACCCGGGGATTCTTCGCACCCCCGCCCCACCGTTACCGCGACCGCTGCCGTGGTCGGGAATAGTGGGGCTGTCGGGAACTGGGGGCCGATTCTGATTGGCGCTACTCATGGGGGGTAATGCCCGTAGTCACCACGCTGGGCAGGCGGGTTGGTGACCGCAGTGTGGAACCAGTACGCAGGATGGCGCTGCTGCCCACCATCCGTTAAAATCCCTTAGTCGGCTCCTACGACACCCTCGGGAGGAGTAGGGGTGGGGACACATGTATTCTATTCTGCCGTCCGCACACGGCTATTTAAGCTGGAACATTGGTACTGAAATGCTCTTTACATACTTAAGACCGAATTGTATGTGTGTATTTGTGCTATTTCAAAGTCAGAGTTTAAATAATGAATTATTTAAAAAAATATTTACTAAGACTGTGCACAAAAGTTATCAATTACCATTGTCGTTATCTGTTACTAGTGTAGACTCGATATGAGTTGTCCAGGTTAGGTACACCGCAGTGCCAGATGCATCCTCGTCCAACAGAGTGTTATGCACTTTGTGTGTTTCGGGATGAGGGCACTGTAGCTAGTGAAATTACCGGGTATAGAGACTAAATCTGTTGCTTGGGTGACGGGGCCAGTGCGGCATTGATGGAGATAATAGTCTATCAGTTTTGGTACTCCTTTAATGCCGCTCTGTTATGGTTTGGCGCATCACTTACCATCAGGTGAGCGTCCAGACCGTCCTGTATACATATAACATAAAAAAAAAATCTTGTAACTTAAAAATATGTAACAAGGCCTTCGCTTCGAGAGTTGCTTTGGAAAGCATATTACGCCGTTGCTCCTGGTTGCAATTTCAATATAATAATAATTCATCATCATCACCATTACAGTCTGTCACCAGTCCACTGCTGAACGAAGGCCTAAATCATTAGGCCTCCCCTAATGATTTCCACGCGGGCCGATCCCTAGCAGTTGACATATGCTACCCGCAACCTTGATAATCGTTATACTTACCATCGCATTAGGCCCGTTGGTTTGGTTAGGTCTCAATCTTTCTATAGTTATGCTCTGTAGGAACGCCTACAGTCAGTGATATGCCTATATGGTTGATTAATTAACTGTTGCTTAGTTATTTAATGAGAAAATCTAGATGAAAAAGTAAATAAATGCAGTTATATAAAGACAGTCTCTTGCAGTGCTAGGTGTAAGAGAGGTATCTTCTCTACTAACCCTTTAACCGAAGGTAATTCAGACACAATATAAAATCAAATGTTTGGTGGATATATTCGTCAGCCGTGGTTATAGGGTTAACTAAAATCACTGTCATCAATAGTTCGAGTTACCTAAGTGTATATAAAAATAATAAAAAAATATCCAGACATTCGCACAGCGCCATCTAGCCCCAAACTAAGGATTAAGCCTGTAATATGAATACTAAACAATGGTTTAAAATACTTTTTTATAAAATACGTACAAATTATACATACAAAATACCCAGACCAATACAAACAGTCATGTTCATGAACACAAATATGTGTGCTGCTCGGGATCCAACCTTGACGGCCGAGTCTCAACATTACACCAAATGGTCGTATATACGATAACCCATCTGTAACTTAATTCTGTTCATGTTCTACTATAGGATAAAATATAAATAACACCTAAAATCGCACAATGTCTCAATCTTTATTATCAGGTGCTATAAGAACCGTCTTGATTATAGCCAGACTCGTAACTGTACGGAAATTAGCTCTTAAAGTTTATGCTATCTTGTTTCTATGCCCTTTTTTAATCCATTTTGTGTTCGGTACTTATACTCGGTAAGTTCGGTTCGGTAAGTGTCACCGTGCGTTGCTTGCCTTTTAGGAAGGAATCGCTCTTTTCTTGAAGGTTTCAATGTCATATTTTCCGGGGAAAACCGCTGCTGGGGTCGTTCCATGAAAAGCAGTGTGCGTGGAAGGAAGTTCCGCATAAATCGAACGGTTGTGGAACGCCAACCATCAAGATGATGAGATGAATTTCATTTATGACGGGTAGTCCGATGATGAATGCAGCAGCAGGTATAAGATCGAACAATTCTTTGGAACACTCCCCATTATACAAACGGTAAAAAACAAAAGACTTGCACGTCTTGCGTAAGCCCAAAGAGTCAAGACAACCGGTGATTGTGGATATTGACCATGCCTAGCGGCTCTACGTTGTATGCGATCAAGAGAAGAAGAAGGTATTTTGGTGCTCCGCCCAAATATGCGAGCAAACTCCATATGTGGACGCACCTGTGCTTGTTAAAGCAGAATTGGATAAAACTGTTCTAGACTTTCTATGAGTGGCATATGAGGCGGCTTACAGCTGGTTCCCATTTCGAGTTCTCCCCGGGCAGTAACAACATTGTGTGCATGAACTGTCTGTTTGTATTGGTCTGGGTGTCCTATGTATACAAAAAAAATGTATATAAGTATGTTTATCAGTAACTTGGGGCTAGATGGCGATCTGTGAATGTCAGTAGATATTTATTATTGTCATTGTGTGTTGTGGTTTTGTGTCTGATGATTACTATACCTACGGTACACTAAGAAGGATTCTGATTCGATAATTCAGCATTCGGGTCTTGTTGTTTGGGAGTTACTTATATTTATTATTAGTATTATTTTCATATAATTTTGGTAGTATGTATTCAATAAACTCATTTCAGCTTTCCGAAAATTTTTATTGGACAAACGCCGACTCCTCAAATGTTACAATTTACATCAACGTCTCAATAAATTACATTTAATTATAATTAATTCAACTAACTAGCTCAATATTACATGTCACGCCTGCCCGGCCGCCTGCGCACGTGTATATCAAATATCGTAAAAATAATTTATACTCATCTTTAATAACTAAGAACAGATATTAAACTCTAGAAGGACATAGAGCTATGTTGTACGTAATTTTAAATTCATAGGAAAGTGTTCTGTAAATATAAAATCGAAAGTTGGTTTCTTCATTCGCAGCAAGGTTTCTATTTAAAATGTGGTAACGTGCCAAATTAAGGAGTGTATTTTAGTCTTGTAATATATTGTGTAGCGTCGTTAACAAATCTTGATAATTTAATACTTGATATGTTGTTTTTTGACTATTGTAACGACGACTTTAACTTTATTTATTCTAGACTTTATTATTCATCAAAGTTAACAAGAAATGTATTATAAGTAGCAGTGTTTTCTGTAAGTAAAAGTTGTTACTGATTTACAAATGCTTCTTTATGACATGTTTATAGATACACTGAACTTTTCTGAGCGCAATTTCCCTAGTTTCTAAGATACTCTTGCTGGAGTGAAGATTGTTAGAATAACATAAAATACTAGGAACTCAACCGTCTTTAATTCTCTCACTGGTTGGAAGTGGAAGAATTAAGTTGATCATTAAATATGCTAGGATACGCATTAAGTATGATTCAAAGTATACATAAGCGGACACTGATAGTTGTACCTATAGATATGGTGTTGCTAATAGTATTTATATTATATAGTAAGATTTCCGGTTGTCTAGGCTCATCTCGCGCCGCGCTGTTTCTGCAAGAAAGAGTAAAATATTAATACCTTGTAATGCAATTTAAAGAAAATACATGTTAATGTTTATAAGTTAGTCATAATATTATACAATCACGTAACTACATCACTTTTGATACAACACTTAAACAGTTTTTATGCAGTTTTTTTTTGTTTTAACAATTTTATACCATTCTGCGAAATTGGCCCTAAAACAAGTATACATATTTTTATTGCGTAAAATAAATAACTACACGCTTGATGACATGTTACATCTTGTTTCGATCATTACTCAAGCAAAACATTTAGACGGAATGCTACGTCATTTTACATGAGTGGTCATTTAGTATATATTTACAGCGAGTAAATATTTCCGACAATGAGCAATGGAGCTCATCGACACGTTGGCTTTAAAGAGTATGCCAAAATAGAATCGAATAGTGAGCGTCTGTGCGTCAAGTATTAGCAGTTAGAGAAACTATATGGGAAATGGCAACATCATACGAGGCGATCACTCGCCGGTGTGTCGGGACGGCGGTCGCCGCAATGACTTATATTTATAAATCGGCTGAGAGGTCCGAGCGCTCCGTCCACACAGCCGCGAGTGAACGTCCTACGATTGTCCCACGGTATTGCGCCTAGTCACACTTTGTTATTGGTTTAAATGTACCATCTCTTTGGATAATAAGTTTGAAAATACTTAGCCAATCCTAAGAAGTTATATTCTAGGATGTTATAATGATGTAGATCGTGTGGGTTGGTAGGAGTTATTTAGCCAGTAGAATGATTATTAAAATTGTATATTAGTGGTAAGGTTTTAAAATAATAATATTCGATATTCAATATTCAGCAATCGGCTCGAGCCTCTCATTTTACCCGAGCACGAACACCCCAAATATATGGCGGATATAAGATGGTCGATGGTAAGATTTGCCAAAGATTCGGCACATTTGGTGCTATTTAGAGGATCAGTTCTATATATTTGTATTGGACGATGTAGGAATTGGTTCATATACAGAGTGTTTGGCGCAAAATTTTATTTTAAATTAAGTCCTTTCAAACTCTGAAATCTTGAAAACCTGGACCAGTACCTAAAATACTGCATTTCTACCAGGGAAAAGTAGTGTAAGATGTCTCCAACCGTCAGTCCATACGCCAAACATCCTATAATTACAAGTGTTTTTATTGTATGAAACCAACATTCATTTTTAATATACCATATTAAAAATGAGCACATATTACAGTAGTTATTATTCATTACAGCACATATTACAGTAGTTCTTAATAAAACTTTTACTCTGTTCTAGTTGGGTTTAATCCAGTCAACATGTATTAATTAATCCTCAGCGAGAACTGCCGCGTACTGATCGACAGTTTAGACTGTGTACTTTTAGACTTTACAATTGTGAGAGGCATTAACGAACAACTCCTTTGAGAGCGGTCGGATTTAACACATGATTAAATGTGGCAACCAGGGACGGAGTGGGAAGTTGAGTGCGTAGGTAAGTTACCGTTTTATGCTTGTACTAGATATAATTACGAGACTTGATTATTTCATAGAATTTGATATATTTATATTCTTATCTTATTTTCTTGGTGAAATATAAAAATGATGCCTTAAATCATGGTATTTGGTAATTTTGGAAACAAGAGGACACAATTTACTTGAAAAGTTATTCTTCAAAAATGTGTGTGTAGAGTTATGAAAATTAAGTTAAAAATTACTTTGCTTTTGCTTTGATGTAATCGTACGTGTGCGTAGCGTAGACGCCCTCCAGCCCGATGGACCGATAACTTGCGGAAGGTCTCTGGTGGAAGCTGGATGAGAAAAGCGGAAGAACGGGATATCTGGCGCAAATTGGGGGAGACCTATGCCCAGCAGTGGACTGCGATAGGTTGAAGAGAACGAGAATGTATAAAAATAGTATGGTCCAAGCACTCCAAGTAAATTCCTCAAGAATTTTAATAAAACAACAATACTGTTTGTTAATTTATTACTATTATTTCTGAATAAGCTTTTACTACCAGAGAGATCAGTATTACATAAATACTACCTTTATATAATTTTTTATCTACAAATTCTCCGTATGCTTTAATTTTTTGCAAAATTGTTTTTAGTTTGTCAAAGTAACCCATCCAATTACCATAGTTTACGAAATACACAGTTTCTGACATTTAAGCGCATATGGCAAGATTATCGATTCACAATTCACAACTTACTGGCTTCCTAAAAGGCCTTGATTATTGGACACAAAAATAATTAACATCCTCACAAACGCGGTAGTTGGCTAACTTTTGGAGTATGTTTCCCGAAGTGGCGCTATTTCATAGCATTTGAAATTTAATATTCCATCAAGTTCGACGTTTCTAATTAGTGAACAGCAGGGCATACTGTATCGATTTTATACGCAAAGCATAAATCCCACAGTTTGTATATTATTATTTTGGGGGTTGTTATAATTTTGGGTGGCTGTGTTTCCCCTATAGAACGTCCTATGGCTACGCCTTTATGAATGTTTTTTTACTATATTTCCGACTACTGTTGCTCCTTCAACGTCTATTTGATAAAAATTCTAGATAGAGTCTTAGTTTTCCCCTTCAACTACCTAGATTCTAGACAAAATTAGAACTATGTTGTTCTGTTGGTAAGACCAGTCAGGTACATGACTGCGGTGGTTAAAAAGTAAATGATAATTCTAATTAGATCATAATGATGGACAATAGTTCAACCCAGTTACATATATTTTTACATTCATGGATGTTATTTAAGGACCTAAATTAAAAATAAGTATTTTTTTTAAATTATAAAAGTGGCAACACCTTTAATATATTCAAAATTTTACAAACACCTACTGACATTGGTTGAAAATGTCGCGATAATATAAAGAACTATAAAATAACCTTCATATATAGTTTCCACTACGTAAGGAAATAGCCTATTAAAAGCAATAAGGTTTACTGCCAACCTGTTGCCTTACTCCGGCCCGGTGCCGAGTACAACTTGGGATTGTTTGCATCTCGGCGGGAGGCTGCGGAGTGAGCGGCTCCTCTCAAATAATTAGCTAGCGAACTCAGTTAGTTAATTAATATGAACCGTATCTCAAAAATGCTCATGGCTGGTTTAACACTTGTGTCTTTATTAGATAGAAAATTTTATGTATTGTGTGAAATTGATTTATCTTTTACTTACTAATATTTTTGGTTACTATAGTGTATGATATTATTTTAGTCTGCTATCTGCCAACATGCCTAGACCAGCAGGACAAATAATGGTCTAAGATTAGGCTATGTGAGTCGGCAACAGAGGCCTAGTGAGGGGGTGATAGAGCTCGAATTATATTGATGAAGTCCAAAATTACCAATATGGTGCCGTAGATTGTTCGATTTTCATAAATTCAGGTAAGAAATGACTGTCTAAAAGCCAACATTGTTCCCGTAACTGGATTTAATTTTGCATACATCTCTAGTTCTGTATTTGGTTCTGTAATAGTTGAAAAAATTAATGTTCACGAATTTATTTTGTATTGTGTTTATGCCTGTAGTTAAATGCCAATTATATGTAATTGCAAGATTCCCGGGGCCAAAGCTAATGCCGTCATTAATTATATAACACCAACATTAATAACACCATTGTCGAATGCCCAAAGTTCGAAGCCTTCTTCGCCATTGTAAATAGAATTTGTTTTGTTTGAATTGATCACCCCAACCGGTGCACACTCACCACAGAAACCTCCCCGGGGAGAACCAGCGTCATAATGATCATTCGTAACAAATTTAATATAATAATCATTTGCCATCTTGAATACTTGACAAAGTGTAATACTGGCCTCGATTTAGTGAGTTACGAAATCACTTTTTATTACGTTCCAATTTTACATTCTAGAATTATTCCTTTATTTGCACTTCGCCTGAATTGAAAAGATGGTGCATTATTCACACATTGCATTATATTCTGACCAAAAATCGGTATACTTTCATTGCAAGCAGTCTTATATTCAATATTCTCGTAATGTCAGCCTCAAAACTAAAGTATTTTTTTTTATGACAACTATGACCAAGTACACATCGTAACATTTCGTTTTGGTACCGATGTTTTTTGTATATTGTACATGTGCATGTTTTATAGGCCGAAAAACATCGACAAGTATTCATAAGAGCCCTTTACATGTCGGCTAAGTGCCGCAAGATGGTCTAATGATAGTAATGTGAACTTGTCAAAATGCTTTCAAGTCATATCAAGTATTATTTAAACTGTTGCTTCCATTTATTTTCCAAAGTTATTGACAACTCATAGCCACCGGATAATTTTATGAAGCAAAATCATGTCGTTCTGCTAGTATTACACTTGGCAAACTCAGTAGGAAAGTTCACGCGTGGATGGTTGGGGGTCACTCCAGAGCGACGATCACATTTCGCTTGTACTCAGCGTCCTGTTCAATGAACTTGATACCTTTCCGTTTGCATGAATATGGTTTATAAATTCCATTAGAATAGTAACCATTTTTATGTAATACGGTATATACCTTTTCTGCTTCGATCACAGCATAGCCTTATGGTAAAAGTATCAAATTAACAGCAAAGATATTTCTACACAATAAAGTGTAAACACCAATATGTACACTAACTAATAGAGATATAGACAGAAGAAAAGCTCTAAATACAAATTCTAACTACACAAAACACATACTATTCTACAAAACTGTTGAAAGTCTGGAAATATATGGAAGTGATAGGAAAGAAGTGACAGAAGATACAACAAATGTGAACTTCAATAAGAGTAGACTTGAAGAAGAGTAATACATGAAGTGCAGGTTGATTGCTGACGAAAGTTTTTACAAAATTGAAGAAAACTATTCTCACAATGAAAAAAGTCATCGTAAAACGAGTGAAACAGTAAATCTTTTTTTAAAGAGAATATTTTATAATATTGACACATTTTAAAAATTTTGTTAGTTTGATTAAGAGAAACAACATTATAGCATTAATTCAACAAATGCATGATTCTTGTTTACTCCAGAATATTGGGATCTACTTATTATTCTTTCTTATTCTTAGTTCGAATGTTTCACAAGTTCTACCATAAATATGTTTGTGAGATGTCCACATGAGACACTGTGAGTGAAGCCGGTGCAGTGCCGAGGGTTACCGTGGTCTTCTTGATCTATCGCGTCGGCGTCGGCGGGCGCGGACCGCTTGCCCCACATGCCCCTTAGGTTAGTCCAGCCAGGCTCACGCTTCCAGTAATAAGCTCCTGTTGGGCCACAACCTCTTTGTAATACTGTTTCTATTTACATTATTTGCAACTTTTCACCAAGACTATTTTCCAAAATCGACCCTTTTGAAAATTTTGCTAGTTAGTGCGGCATGGAAAAGCTATAAAACACGAATACGATTAAATAAATAACGATGAATTTCTAGAAGTGTAAAAATTGGGAATAGTAAAAATACCCATGGAAATAGGTCATTAAGTTACAAGGTAATATATCTGACATTTAAAGTCCAACCGCAGTATTTCTTTGATACTGAATTTTAATTAGAAGTATTGGATGCGATATTATGGACTTTAACAGAAGTTAAATCGAGAACGATGAGCATTATCCTCTTTGCGACTATATTGACTCAGGTATCTAATTTAGAAGCGGACGAGCGGGTTTTATTATTTAATTCTGTGACGACGGAGTGATTCCACAGCCGCGACAATTTGTGGCTCTATCCCCTCCTGGTAAACACTTTTTAACTTACTTCACGTATTTTCCTTTTAATTCACTTCTAATGTAAAAGGGCGAGTATAAAATTTAATATTTCAAAATATAATCCGTGGAGGAACATAATTGAGTACTGTTGAATGTATGTTTTCATATTATTTTCTTTATTGATATAATGACTAGTTTTTTCTTATAATATGTTGAATATTTTGTTTATTATCCTACCTTAACAAAGGTAGTGTGAGTATATGTTTTTGTTAACACTGTCAGTTGATGAACAATGAAATAAAACATCAATCGTGTTCTGAAAATCTGATATTTTTATATTATCTGTGAAATTTTACAACCACTGTAAAAAAATATTACAAAATAAGATTTCGAATTTATAATTTCCATTATAAATTCAAATTTTATATTAATTCCACCTTGAAATTCAATTTTCATTCGATTGTCAATATAAGTCAATCATACGATGAGACGCATCAATCAGGGTCCATCGGGGTGCGGGGTATAACCGCACCCTCGTTACTGCCGAAGGATGAACAATTTATTATAAACTTTTATGGAACTGCCATCGATTTATTGCGATTGGATTGTTCCAACTTTATAGATTTCCAATTGTTCTTTGATTAAACGAGCCGACCTTGGAAGGGGTGCAATAAAATTTATGTCATTAATAAAGTATCCTAAGTGATTAAAAACAATACAAATCTATTAGGTTCACTAAATTAAAATCATTAATCAGCTGATCGGCATACAGTAATATTACATTATTAATTATATAGTGGAAACTGACAAATGGTGTAATGCATAAATAGCATGGTAGTGCAGAGTTCATCTCGATTAGTTCGCCTTTGATCGATTGAATTTACATCGACGCCGACAGGGGATACATTTCAACATACAGACGTGCTCGAAAATCTAAGTCAAAGACAATTATTATTGTAATCAATATAATCAAGGATAGAACTTGAATTTGTGTGTATTTAAGTTATATTTACTACTTGAATAATAATAATGTTTTTTTTACGTAATGTTCTTAGTAAAGACTATAAGTCTAAGTCTAGTGTATTATTTTCGTTAAGATCCACTTAAATTTTGTGTATGTATGTATTATGATTGTGAAATGAAATGTCAGTGATTTCTAGTAGTCCCTCTAATGATAAACTTTATATAGGATGACATGGTTTCTCCAATTTTCTAATACCTACCAGGTTTCTGTCAATAAGAAAATTAGGGCACGGGAATCGATCAGTGCTTTGAAATAATTATAGGTTATTAAAATGATCTACACCAATAAACACTATATGCATAAAAACTTAGACAATTAAATATTTCAGTTACAAGAGTCGGTATCGACATGACATTTCAACGTATCGAAATATGACATACAGAAAATTATTGACGTTTTAAGTATAAAGCTGTGTTAGCTCTAAAGAGAACAAAGAATCATTTGTTGTTTTTTCAAATATGCGTTATAAATGTTTATAAGATATATACTCGTATTAAATGATATTACTTTAGACTTAGGATTTCAATTTAATAAACAATATTATAGTTTTAATTCAATTCATTCATCATCATCATTTTTACATCAAGAAGGTAGTCAGATCCATGATCAATCAAGTGCTCGTGTCAGAATTTTTAACGGCTTCTGACAACTGCCATATTAGCAGCCCGGACCTACGACTTGATGTCCACTTCTAAGCACAATTAAGAATAAGAAAGCTAAAATGTTAATTATTTTCAGACAATCGGGTCATTAGCTTGCAATTTATTAAACAAACTGGCAAAAGTAACAAGAAGTAACTTCACTGTTTCACAGTTTTAAAATAAGTGTTCATTGGAAGATATGTTTGGTTCAAAACAGCTAGGTGCCAAATCTTGGTATTATGCTAGAGTGCAATGACTAAATAATAATAAAAATTCAAACAGGGTTGTTTCTCTAGTAAACTATGAGTAATACAATACCTAGTGAGAATCTAAACTTTTGCAGAAGATTTCATGCCAAACAAGAGAAGAGTATTCCTACAGGCTCAACCAATCTTATCCGGATTTTTGGAAATTTAGCATTTATCAAGAAGGAATTCTTGTGTATCGAAATGTATTGACAATCTGCAGATATGATACCAACAAAAATATTAACAAATGAATACTTATTATAAAATGCTTTTGTTTGCACCGGACATATTTAGGTTTATTAATTGGTAGAAACTAGAGACACAATAACACATCGGTATATTGCGCAATAGCCACAAATAAATCTCATATCGGCTTTCATATTCCTAACATGCAATAATCTAATTACCTACGAAGATAAAATTCTTAAGCTAGGTCTCGAGTCCAATTTTCCGAAATTATCAAGTACCTAGTTTTCCACCCATTCATAAATTATACTTCCACGAAACAAATTGTGCTTCAAATATATTCTGATGTTAGGAATTCTGAAGAAGGTTAAAGACTTGCTGGGGATAATAGTCCCCACAGCAAGTGGGGATTCCATGACAGCTGTAGACAACACTATATCCATAAACCTAGATTTAATTTTACGTTTTGATTATATTTTTGCCATCGGTATGCTTAAGAATTAGAAGAATGTTCCCATAACGATAGAATTTCTATTATCCGCGATAGATGAAATTTCATCGTTTTTTTTCTACTGCAAGCAAATAAGGATTCAAAGTATCCTTACCATTGTTGGTATGCTGTTTGACCGGACGCTTGCCCCATGCACCATGGAGCGCAGACCACGCGCGTTTCTCCGGCGGCGACTGTGCTTCTAACGCTGCACGCTCCGCTTCTTCTAGCTGCAGACAAGACGTTATGTTAGATCTAGCTGCAGGCAAAACTGCAGACAAGAAGTAATTTAAGATCTGATTGTACTATCATTGCATACATCGATAGCATTAAATCCCGGCTTATTATGACTCCAAAATGCTGATCAAGCTTCAAGGATGAATCTCGATACTAAAAATGTTAGAAATGAAAATGCGTTTGATAGCCTCCGTACCATTTGTACTCACAACTTGTCTGATGAAGCTGTAACGGCCATCTTCGAACAACTAGAGTTATAAAATGCAACACATCTGTGTGACAGTACGATTCCGGAACTATTTGGGTACATATCTTTAGATTAAGTATTAAAATTAATTTACCAAAAATATCTGAAAATTATATGTCAAAATAACATAGCCATTTAGGGAATCATGATAGTAGTACTGTTCTAAGAGTTTTCTGTAACCCCCCTGTTACGAGTTCATATATCTTTGTGACATTTTATAAAGTTTACCGTACACCAGGCCGTCTCTGAGTGGCCACTCGTCCCGACATATTCTAGGCTACACTAATGAGCACTCGTCCCCCGAGGGCAAGCCTAATATGCCTGCAATATCGGGATGCAGCCAACTTAATATCAATCTCTACACTTTTAACACAATGTTTTTATATCCTATATCCTCTTGGATTTCTTCGTAGACGTAGACTTTAACATAAGATGTTTTCCTTCACCGTAAGAGCGTCGGATAAATGCACATATAATTTCGAAAATACATTGCTACTTGGTGGGATTTGAACCTGCGCCCTCCAGTTCGGAAGTCAACAGTTCACACCAATGAGCCAACGACGCTCACTAAGTTGTCGTTATAATATTTTTATAACGATAACTTAATTATAAAAGGTATCATATTCTCTAACGATTTACTCAGCTTAACGCCTATATATACCTATATTTGTAGTCAACTCAAAGCCTAGTCCTTTGAAGCTGGCAAATTAAATTCTATATGCTATAGAAAACACCGCATCAGGCTTTCCATTAGCGCCATACGTTTGCCTTAATGTTTCATACGATACCAGTGATATAATTTTACACTAGATTTTGCCTGCGGTTTCGCTCGCGTTAAATTCTAAGTAAATACGGTTTCGTACTTGTCTCTGACACATTTTCAAACCCTATATGGCTGGAGTAAGTTTAAAAAGACTGAGCAGTATTTTTTGTTGGTAATAATGAGTACCGTTTCAATCTGCCCTCCTTTTAAATTGCTAAAAGTCCGGTATAAAATGTCATCCCCTCTTTTATTGGGGGCAAGATTCTAAAACATTATGATGCACGATATTTTTAAAGAAACAAGTAGTCCGCCTTCCCATTTTTTGATTTCTGCCTTTACAATTTTGGAATGCATCATAAAACTTTCACCCGACATTTTAGGGAAGTTTGAAAGAGAAATAAAGTAGTCTATGACACTCTCCATTTGCGGCCTAATGCTCGCTCCGTTTGTCGTGAAAGACGGACAAACAAACGGACAAACTTTTACATTTTTAATATAAATAATTCTACCAAAGGCTGCGCACGTACCTACCTACCTCGTACATATATATGCGTTTACTATGAAATGTAAAACTCACAGTTGATTCTCAGTTCCAAGTGGTTATGCGAAGCGAGGCGTGTTCATTAAATCAATTAGGAAACGGTAGGCTTATATGTATAGAGTTCGTAATAAAACAATTAACGCGTTCAACTACGACTCTAACTGCTGTAGCCTCACTCTAATAAATTTCCTTGAGGTTCTAAAGTATATTATAATTGTATTAAATATTGCCTTTTAATAAGGAAAAACTTTCAAAGATACAGAAAGATTTGAAATGAGGAGATTTCAAATAATCATGATTTTTATTTACTTAATAATTATATTATTTATGAGATCTAATATCCGTTGTCTCGGGTGACGAGCGCCGACGACGAGGGCGGTAGTCACTTTATAAATAGACAGTTTCTTTAATACTCCTCTGTCTTGGTCCGACGCATCACTTACCATCAGGTAAGCGATCTGATCACTTTATAACATAAAACGTATTCCCATTGAAAGGCCGGAAACACACTCTGGTGTAAAAGTAAAATGTACATAGGTGGCCGGTGTTATTTAACATCAGATGAGCCGTTTACTTCCTTGCTATAGGGAAGCATAAAAAGTCTCTATATAATATAAAGACATTTCTGACCCTAAATTGACATTTTGTACAAAGAATTGTTTATTTCAAGTAAGAAGACTCATTTTTTATTAGTAACAATATTAACTTTGGATACCTATCTATAAAGTTTATTATTATAATTTGTAGTCTTTGTTAGGAGTTCACGGTTCATAGACCGGTCTTTTGAAGCTTGCGTGGGGATATGGGTCCAACTCGTAGAGGCAGGAAATTATGAGGAAATAATGAGTTGTGATGTGTATACCGAGCGGCCGCTCGCTCTGCCCGCACTATGGGAGTACACACAGAGCGAGCACCCACTTGGTGCAAGGACTATTGCAAATATGTGAAGAAAAAAAATATTAAGGGCTATGGAAAGAGTAATTGCTGGTCTAGTTTCTGGGCTTCAGCGGGGCGCCTGCCAAATCAAATGTCTCAAACTTGAAAATTAAGGCAGACGGTGTCTTGCTACTATTATACTATATATGTGGCATTTAAAAAGGGTAGCTTCTGAGTTTCTTATGAAGTCAAAGTCAAAAACATTTATTTCAAATTAGGCTTACAAAAAGCACTCATGAACGTCAAAAAATATATTAAAAAGAGTTTTGATGCTTTGAAAAAAAAGCGCTTCAGTGGTTTGGCTTGTTGAGAAAGAAGCACTCAAGAAAACTCAACAGTGTAGCCTTTTTTAAAAACAATTCCTTAATGTATGTAACAATATTATATCATAAATACTGAAATAGCTGAGCAGTTTAAGACCACGGATTTTTATCACATACATATTCGTCAATAGTGTAGTGCCCTTTTTTAGAAAGGTGTTGTTTGATTCTAACTTTAAACATATGAAAGGGCAACTCTTCAATATTTTGCGGTACCTTATTGAAAAACTTTATACATCTTCCTATAAAAGATTTGCCTACCCTTGAGTAGAATCAATTCGTCGAACTGGAGCTGGTAGGTTGAAATCTTATATGAACAATAAACTAACTGGAGACACAAAAATGACCGAGCGGCTTCACACTACGTTGACACATGTTATATTTATGACATAATTTTTTTCATCAAAATGTTGACCTTAACACGTCATAAAAAGGGCACAAAATCAAAAGCACGGGCATACTACAATGTCACTATGACATGTAGCGAGCGACGGGCATAATTTTTGCCGCGGGCACTTTTTATGATCTGAGGTTGAAATTGTTGGGTTCATGGTGTCTGGTGGTGTACCTGCTGGATCGGGATGAGCTGTTCGATAGCGGCGTCGATGTCCTCGTAATCAGTCTCAGGACCGCTCCTCTTGCCCCAGGATCCGTGGAAGTTTGCCCATTTCTCCTGAAAAGTACACTTTGTTAGAGACTGTCGATAGCTTTCTTTAAAAAACCACAAATAAAATCAATTGTTCGAAAATATATTGTTGTCTTCAGATAACATATTCTCATGCTTCCACAGGCATCGTCTAGCCCAAAACTAAGCAGTAAGACAGAAATATGAAGATTTTATGTAACAAAAGCTTTAGGGTCTCCGAAAATATATTTTTACTGTCCCGCCTTAAATTTAAAGAAATTGTATTGAACTCGCTCCAGGCATAAATAATTATACAACGTTTATAATAAAAATAAAATCATTGTAGTACAGTCTTAATATGTTTTCGTTAAGTTGCACTCGTTAGTAATTACATTAATACTTTGTATCATATATTTTGGTTTTGTATTCTTGATTTGTTGTTCTTAAGCTCGCAGCAATATTTCGCTAAATATACGTGGATAACGGTGTTGGTTACACATTTACCTGTACCATAAATGTTTTGTAATTTGTAAACATATAATGTGTAACTGTTTGTTATTCCTAATAAATAAAATAAAATAGCCTCTTTACGTGCCCTCTGAAGCACGGCATCATCTTTCTATTCAGACAATTAGGTGATATAGCATCCAATGTACTAACATGTTAAAGAAATACAAAAAGTTACTTGTATAAAAAGGAGAGCGTTATCGGTAGGATTCGAAACCTTGTTTAAAATCAATTAGATTCAACTCTAGACCAAAATGAATTAATTATTATATTATTAATTATATAAAACGCTAAAAAATATCCAAAATTACTAACCGGTGCCCGCTTTCCCCACGCAGAACTCATATCTTGCCAGCCCCTCTTGCCCCACGCAGAGCTCATATCCTGCCAGCCCCTCTTTCCCCAAGCCGAGCTCATATCCTGCCAGCCGCGCTTCCCCCATGGCATCTGCGACATGTCTTTCCAAGCCCGCTTGCCCCAGGCCGAATTAAGGTCTTGCCATCCGCGTTTCCCCCACGCGGAGTTAAGGTCCTGCCAAGCTCGCTTGCCCCATGCTGAGCTCATGTCTTGCCAGCCTCGTTTGCCCCAGCCGGAGTTGAGGTCCTGCCAAGCTCGCTTGCCCCATGCTGAGCTCATGTCCTGCCAGCCTCGCTTGCCCCAGCCCCCGTGTAAGCTCTGCCATGCTCTCTTCTCTTCTTCTGTCAGTTCTAGTTCATTGTCGTTCTGAAAAATAAATTATATTGTTATATTTTTAGCTTATAACACCAGGATGGAGATTGTGATGTGGAACCTTTGTATATGGAATTTTCTTTTTTTTTGTTGAAAGTTTGAGAAGTATTTATACAGTTAAAAAATATATATATCGTAAGGGTAAATTGTTGAGTACTAGACTACGACCTACGGAAGAGCAGTGTACCCTGATACAGGCAAGTAGAAGCTTAAAAGGGGACACTGGAAACTTACTCTGTTAATGTAGCTAATTTTTATTACTGCCAAAAACAAAAAAAAAAAAAAACAAGAGGTTATTACTAATCTTGCAATGGGCCCACGTGGTGGGTGCCGGGCCAATCTCCTCATGACTTATGGCTATGTTGTGTTAGTTTCATGATTGTTTTTCCTATTGCCTAACAGAGTTCGATTTCGAATATTTGTAGGTTTCGAATTTTGCTGAGAGCAAATTGCTATATAAAAATAAACGGATACATTGAAGTAATGTAGCTGGTTCCTCAAGGAAATAATTATTTTTCGCAACTGAACTATTTAATCTAATAGTGTTTTAAAGAGTTTTCTGTCCCGCATTATGATTCTTAAATAACATCATCATTAACTAGCTTAGATGTCCTGTAGGACCTACCCACACAGCATGGCCATGGAGAGACTGGTCCATAACACAGCATGGCCATGGAGAGACTGGTCCATAACACAGCATGGCCATGGAGAGACTGGTCCATAACACAGCATGGCCATGGAGAGACTGGTCCATAACACAGCATGGCCATGGAGAGACTGGTCCATAACACAGCATGGCCATGGAGAGACTGGTCCATAACACAGCATGGCCATGGAGAGACTGGTCCATAACACAGCATGGCCATGGAGAGACTGGTCCATAACACAGCATGGCCATGGAGAGACTGGTCCATAACAGCATGGCCATGGAGAGACTGGTCCATAACACACCACGTGGGACATACGGATGGTGGTTGTTAACGTATAACTTCCGAGATGTTTGCTAGGACCAATGCCTAAACAAGTCTATTCATCTCATTTCACACACATATCAAACTTGAAATAACAATGTCAAAGAAGAAAAGTGGTTTTTATGTTTGTGTACAATATAAGAACAACGTATGTCCGTCTTGCCGGATCAAGAAAACTTCAAGGCATTCATCATCATCATCATTACAGCCAATTATGTCCACTGCTGAACGAAGGCCTCCCCTAATGATTTCCACGTGGTCGCGATCCCTTGCAGTTGACATCCATCTGCTACCCGCCCTTAACCAGATCATCCGTCCATCTGGTTGGGGGTCGGCCTACGCTTCGCTTTCCGTTACGTGGACGCCACTCGAGAACCTTTCCGCCCCATCGGCCATCGGTTCTACGCACTATGTGCCTGCCCACTGCCACTTCAACTTGCTAATCCTCTGGCATTATTAACGCGCAACTGAGTGAAGCAAGTTGTTTTATTATTCTATTAAAGCGTCTGCTACGTACAGAATGTTAATTGTTTTGTTGTGGCTTTTTAAGGTATGGTCGGTGTGAGCGAATTTTCACATTAGTTTTAATAATACTAAAAATATTAATAAAAAAGTTTTACCCGAAAGCCTACAATAGCTCCAAATACAACCACTTACCCTACTTCTCTTACAAAAAGCTACGATCTTAGACTCTTTTAGAATAGTCAGAAAATTCCTCTTAATAGAATAAAATACATAAAACTATCAGATTTAATTATCCGTAGTTACCACTAAACGACATTTGAGAACATTGGCTACAAGTAATCTTGTTTAACTAATGTTAATGTGAACGACAACTGAAACAGATTATGCAAACTTCACTCCTTCACTATATTAATTTCAGCAGTCTCCAACTGTTGCTGGAATGTATCAAAATAGCGTACAGTTCAGTAACTCTCTGCGATGTTCCAATTTAGGGAGTTATGCAGCCAGCTTGTTGCAGCTAAGTGTAAGTATGTTCGTTACAGTAACTTAGTTGCAGTATGGCTCCATTAATGTTTTAAGGTTGGTTACTTGCGGTGTATTATCGTACGAAAGATTATCATAAGTATACCCTGACATTCATAAAGTACCATGTAGATATTAACTAAAGTAAAGAAAATAATTATTCCCAAAAAAAATCCACAGGCATAATTAAAAAATTCCCTGACCCTCAAAACGACAAATAAAATTATTCTTCGAAAATGTATAAAGGTCCTCAGATAAATATATATACGTATTCTCATGCTTCCACATTATCAGCTCGTTAAACGTCCCCACCGAGGGGCACAAGCCTTCCCGTAAAGGGTGTATAGGCCTTAGTCGCAGTGCGGAAAATTCGAAATCACATTGATAGGTGGCGGGATTTGAACTAGCGCCCTCCCCGGTAGGAAGGCAGCAGTTCACACCATTGAGCCACCGACTCTCCCTATTATTTTGCATTGAATTTTAATTCTCGTGCTCGGCGTCGCTAGCAGAGGCACTCCGCCCGTCGCTAAAAGGCGGCTTCCTAAGTTTTCCAGAGCAATTGTTTCTTTCACTACACTTTTTATCGCTTTGCCTTTGATTCGCTTTCTGCGTTGGATCTGTTTCAATTGAACCGTTTTACTTTATTTAGTGTTATAGTCTTACTACAGGGAATTGTTACGTGACGTCATAGAAGTCATCATCATCAGCCTATAACCACTGTCAGCACAGGCCTACACACTCAGCATGGCCATGGGGAGGTTGGGTCGTAATACACTACGCGGGCCCAATGCAGATTGGACGTTTACGTTCTATAGAAGTGTTACATGAGTTAATGTCAGATCACAGGCCCGTGGTCATCGAACTATCCCCAAGGATAGGCTCCCCCAACTCCCAGTCCCACCAATCGACTGAGCCCACAGTTACTAAAGTAGACTGGATTAGACTTGAGAGTAGCCTCAAGACTATCCCCCAATGGTGGTAACGACTACTTACCATCCTAAGATTGTTAGCAA
Organism: Leucinodes orbonalis; assembly: GCA_019425675.1. NCBI lineage: Eukaryota > Metazoa > Arthropoda > Insecta > Lepidoptera > Crambidae > Leucinodes > Leucinodes orbonalis. Next base: position 36,781 of record PQWD01011450.1, on the reverse strand, counting down.
TTACCCATGTTGTCATGTAATTGAGCGTCGGTGGCTCAGTGGTGTGGACTGTCGCCTTCCTACCGGGAGGCCTGAGGTTCAAATCCCGACACGTACCAATGTATTTTCGAATTTTCGAAAAATATATGAACGTTATCCGACGCTCTTACGGTGAAGGAAAACATCGTGAGGAAACCTTTATGCACGCCTGCGAAGAGATTCCAAGGTTGTGTGTGAAGTCGTCCAATGCGCACTGGGCCCGCGTGGACGACTAAGGCCTTATCACCCCATACGGGTAGGCTCGTGCCCCTCGGTGGGGACGTTTAATGAGCTGATGATGATGACCCATGTTGTGCATTACCTCATAGCCATGCTGTTTGGAAAGGCCTGTGCCCTTTAGTAGGGTGATTCAATAATAATAATAAAACGTTTATTTAGTGTATTTTATTAAAAGGTACATGTACATATAAAAGAAATCAATCATAAGTACTTAGACTAATAATTTAAAGTTTTAGGCTTAAAATTGTGTCTAAATCGGGACTGCAACCTGCGACACTTTGGCAATACTCACTACATCACTCACTTAGAATCAACTCGAATTAAATTCTCAACTCGGAGCTTTGTTTTAATTAGCTAACAGCGACAAACTTGTACCGCGAACTTTGCCAAACTGAAATGGATTACAGCTGAATTCTTTAATTAATCTGTAATAATATTAGTCCTGATAAAGGATTTGACCTACTTTAAAAGAAAAACTAAACTTTTTGAATGAGCTTTAAACCAATTTATTGAATAATTTAATGAACCACCTAGATGAATGGTAGTCCTCGACAGTGCGTTTTGTCGTCTTTCTTGTCACGGACCACGAAATTGTGGAATCAGTTGCTGCCGGAGATATTTCCTGAGCGATACGACCTGGCGACCTTCAAGAAAAGACCGTATTCCCTTTTGAAAGGCCGGCAACGCATTTCAGTGCCCTCTAGTATTACAAATGTACATTACAAATATAACTATTGAAAAGTCGTTTGTTAAACGATTAAAACAAATATTAAATAAAAAAAACTACTATACCATACAAGAATTTTTAGACGAAAAAGAATTTAAATAATATAAATTAATGTATTAATCAAACCTAATTGTTTATTTAAGATAAAAAGCATACATATAACTTAAAAGTCAATAATTTAAAAAAAAAAACTATAAATAAACAATAAAATGTAATTCATAATAATCTTAACTGAATAACAATAATTTATTAAAATCATTAAGAAATTTATTGAAGTCATTAAAAGTTAAATTCAAATTTAAATAAAATCTAAATAAAATTAAAATCGCAAAACCACCATATATATATAAAAAATAATTATAATTATATTTCTGCACATAAATACATCTAATTTACATCCAAATAAAGATGAATCAATAAATATAATAAAAAATATAAATGTCAGGTCACTCTAGGCCTTAATAATAAAAGGCCTTAATTATATTATAATTGTTTGATTAATATGAGCCCAAGGTGACTCCTCGTCCCTCCTACTTGCCGTGCCCTACAGGCTCCATAAATGTACTTACCTATATTGTTTTAACATCTATGTTACTTATGGAGTGCAATAAAGATATGAAATATGAAATACATGGGCGGCGGTGTCATTTACCATCAGATGAGCCGTTTGCTCGTTTGTCTGCTATAACATAAAAATAAAACCAATCCATAGGTAAATTTGAACTGCAGGAAAAGCTTTCAAACACAATATGGCTATGGGGATTGGGTCGTAACCCACTCATTATCATAATCAGCCTTTTACATCCCACTGTAGGGACAGGCCTTTTCACCCAACATGACTGTGAGAAATTTGGACTAAAACCCACCACGTAGGCCCAGTGCAATTTGTGTGGATAATATGCCGTGCTGATGATGATGACTCCTAATACCCTAGCGAAACACAACTGCTAGTTTTTCAGCATGAGTCGTAATAACTTTTTTTACATAGCCCACAGGATGAACAAGTTGAAGTGGCAGTGGGCAGGGCATATAGTTATAGTAAACCCGATGGCCGATGGGGCGGAAAGGTTCTTGAATCCACGTATCAGGTTACGATGCGTAGGCCGACCTCCGATCAGATGGGGTGATGACCTGTTTAAGGTGGCGGGTAGCTGAACTGGGGGTTGGTCCGCGTGGAAATCATTAAGGGAGGCCTTCGTTAAGCAGTGAAAATTTAAATGATGATAAATATTTTTAACTGGCTTCAAAAAAGGAGGTTCTCAGTTTGACCTGTTAGTATGTATGTGAGTTTGTCCGCGATTGTCTCGCGTTTGGCTAAAGCTATTTCGATACGGTTTCTAGATCAGTATTTGTTACATTCAGGAGAAGGTTTTGGTGCTTAAGTCCAAATTTTAACCCAGGATTGAATAACTGGATTTTAATAATAATAAGCATTTATTTTCAGATTACAAATTGATCCATTGATTAGTAGTATTAGTAGGCACATAATTATAATATTAATATTATTGTTAGTACAAAACACACACAACAAAACAACATACAAAACATTTTATCGCTGCATTTGCCGATCACATACGTCGCTCTGTGTCAGCAAACGCACGATTTTGATTTTAACTTTGAATATTGGCATGAGTGGTATATGTGTGTAAGCTGACCTGCGCAGGCGCAAGTGATTGTGGCGCGGCGTCCGAGGCCGCGGACACCAGCGTGGTGAGCGCCGACAGACATAGCGCCGCAACGCAGCAACGCATCTGAAACAAGAAGACAAACTCGTTAAATTTAATAATAATATATATTAACTTACTAGCCTCGCTGACTTATTGGTGTGGCCTTGGAGGGTGCAGCTTAAAATCCCACCACGTACCAAAGTCTTTACGAAATTATATGCACGTCTATTCAACGCTCTTACGGTGAAGGAAAACATCGTCAGGAAACCTGCCCACGCCTACGAAGAGGTTCAAAGGCTGTGTTTATGTATATAAATCAGCTAATGATGATGATGATGATAATCGCGAATAACCTAAGGTTATTTATCTCCATACAGTGTGAAGGGCTTGGCACCGTCCGTGTTGTTTTTCTTCGCGCCCTACCTACACGTTTTTTTTCCTTTATAGACGATGCGCCTTTGAAGTTTCTGACCCAACTCTTTGACCCTTTGATAGATTTTCTATTTTTTTATATTATATTGACCAATATCATAATATGATAAATACAATATTAATTGCTTTACATACATTATGTTTTTTGAAAAGAGTAGCTACTGAGTTTTTTTGCTGGATTATTCTCAGTAGATAACGTCAGTCCGAACCATCATTTGACATTCATGAGTGTTCTTTATGGACTTAAATTGAATTTTTGCAGAGCGTCGGTGGCTCAATTCTGAAGTTCAAATCCCGACACGTACCAATGTGTTTTCGAATTTTCGAAAAATATATGCACGTTATCCGACGCTCTTTCGGTGAAGGAAAACATCCTGAAGAAACCTTCATGCACGCCTGCGAAGAGATTCGAAGGTTGTGTGTGAAGTCGTCCAATCCGCACTGGGCCCGCGTGGACGACTAAGGCCTAATCACCCTATACGGGTAGGCTCGTGCCCCTCGGTGGAGACGTTTAATGCGCTGATGATGATGATGATTTTTTATTTTGTTCCATTGTGTCTGGATTCCTGTCGTTCAATGGGTTTAAACGAATAGTAAACACTGCGCGTAGGCGCCTGCAGGCGCGTCGTCGCGCGTGATATCACACACAGTGAGGATCCAATAGTGAAGCTTGTTTACCGTTTACTGTATAAAGTAATAGGTCAAGAGATATGACCCGCACCATTCATAAGGCGCCCCGGTCACCGCGTGTAACGCTCTGGTAAGCTGGGTATCTTTAGAATTGCTATGGAACTTCTATGTTGTTCTGCATATCATCAACAATTTGCTACGTCATGGGAGTAAAGCATTATTGTTATAGCTTGTGATAATTTTTTACGTTATTATTTCTATTTTATTAAGCCTTTTGTGATTTTTATATTGACTGATCTTATGTTATATTTTTGTTGAAAAATGTGTATTCTGCGTTAAGATATATAGGTTGGAAAATAATGTATGTCATCAGCATCACAAATTTAATAAGCCGTTATTTTTCAAACATCTCCTTCTCAACAAGACAATTATCGTATTATTGAAGTGTTTTTAATGTTCCGATTCTATATTACGGATTTCATAACAAATTGAATTACTTAATAGAAGTTATTGAGGTAAAAATTATAAGGTAACGTAACAATAATAATAGGGTGATATTAAAACATTTTTATAATGATACAGAGTAATACCTAAACTTATCAATATCAGATTATGTAACGAACAGTATGAATATTTTTAGTATTGTGCGAATTTGATCCTGCGTAAAATATTATATCTTAACATAAGTTTTTAAGTTTTTTTATTTTTAGAACTTGTTAAATTTTTCACATATTTCGTTTGCAAAGTTTGTTGACGTATTTCGATGTGTAACTTAGTAGTAACATAATTTCAGTGGCTACTTCCCCGGGGAGGGTGGATGCGGAATCCTTACCGAGTGAACTACAAACAACCGCGAAGAACTTAGTGGATTGCGTCGAATATTCTAGAATTATTTAGTAATTTCTAGTCTGGAACTCTCATTAAGGTTTGCTCTATGTGGATTTCTGTCTGAGCATAGAAAATGAATTATTTTCTAACTCATGTGCTAATATTGCCGAAAGATTTTGTGGTAATATATTAACCTATTGAACGTTTTGAATTTTTGTATGTTATAAGTGAACGAGATAGTCAGCTTACTCATCTGGTGGTACAAAACCAGTATTGATGGAAATTATTAACAATAGGTAGTCTTCTTTCCGTCAACAATGCTCTGCGCCCGTCACTGAAACGACAGATGTTAGGTCTCTTACATATACCCGGTTATTATGTATCTTTCTATATATATACATTATTGGCTTTCAAAGGGTTGAAGAACTTAATGCCTCATTCAAGAAATTATTTTCCTAATTTACTTTGTCTTAACTTATTTTTGATTCTTGTATGAAAATTGCATTTAATGTTTTCCATCAAATGAAGATTGTCTATATCTGTGTAAAATATAGTTGGTAGATTGTGTGCGAGTGCTGCTGATGAATTAATTTTGCCAGTAATCCGGCAATCAAGATGGATTATACGTCGGAACGACGCCCTAACATTCGTCATTAACTCGAACAACGCTTTCAAGATCTGATAACTTAAGTTGACACCCGTTGGACTTAAGCTGATTTATATTATAAGCAATATAACTAAGTTTAACGCATTTATTAAATTGGTAAATTTAGTTTTAGTTTCATAAGATAAAGGATTAATTTGTTTAAAAGACATATTAAGAAAGCTTCGTTTTTAATGTTACAGGGGGATTAAAATGAAGATAGATGAAGAAATAAATATCCACAGAAACTAACAGCGCCATTTACCTCATTTTAGGCATAAGCTTGTACTATGAGTATTTAATTAAACAATTAACTAACGTAATTATTTAGTTTGGTATTTTAAATGTTTTTTATTGTATTTTATGAATTATTTTTGACGTTCATAAGTCCTTTTTGTGTCTGGTGCAAAATGGGGGAGACCTATGTCCAGCAGTGGACTGCGATAGGTTGAAGGGAGAGAGAGAGAAGTCCTTTTTGTAAGCCTAATCTGAATAAATGGATTTTGACTTTAACTTTTGACTTTGAAATAAATAAATGAATATCTGCCTCGTACCTATCTATCACACACATCGCTATCTTACCTCAACAAAAACAACAGATAAACATACTTAAACTTATTTTGGAAATACATCTTATATTCACAATAAATTCTTTTCTTTCCTTCTTCTTTGTAAATTAACTTGCCCATCGCGTCGGTTGGGCAGACTTTTTTAATTAGCTTCTACGGTCTGAATGAATCGTGAAATTTAATAGAATCGTTTTCTAAGTTTCTCTTATAATTAAAACTTACGAACAAACCAGTAACTTAATATTACAATAGTGTTCGCAGGGCGGATGTCGCGTACTATTTGCCACCAAACTAGTGTACTAGTTGGAGCGCGAGTGAATCGTGCCCCGTCACTAATTAGTGAAGTTACACGTTTGTTTACATGACTCATTAAACGGAAACTTTGCTCGCGTACATTACAGTTACAAACTGTTTTGAGGCAGACACTTTGAATTGTTCAAGTAAATGAATTAACTCCGTGAAGCAAATATCTTCACACCTAAACATAGCCATACATTTTTACATTGTTTTGTTTATAATTTACCGACAAAGCTCGCAGAATTAGCAGTTTAAGCGAAAGCGCTACGCAGTACCTCTCTCTATTTTTGTATTTAACTATGTTATTACAAATTATAATATCTTTTCAATGACTTCGCTAATATTGTTTTCGTAGATGTGGTAAGTTTGTAAAAATAGTTAGCTGACTACTTCTCCGCTGAAAGATTTTAGTGAAATAGATTCAAAGAAATATAGAAAGAAAGAAAGAAAGAAAATTGTTTATTCGGTGCACCAAATTTACAAATACAATCAAATTCTATAACTTAATATAACAGTAAAAATGTTGAAATAAGGGACCGAAAAGGCATGTACTCAGCATGGTGTCGCGGCACGAAAACGTACCGAAACGCTGATCTTCCGTAGATACCTTATTTGAAAGAGGACAGAGCTACACGCAGTGCGGATACAAGATAATATATAATCATACCATATTGAGGATACAATTAAACAAGGAATTATTTTTTTATTATTTTTTTTATTTATAGGGTTTATTCCCTATGAATAAAATATCTTTTTGTATTTATTTATGTTTCTAGGCTTTTTGTAAATATATTTGAATTAGTTATAAAATAAAATAAAAATATTCAAGTACGATATAAAATAAAATAACATATATATGTTTAATACATACACAAATATAAACACATACATATGCACGTACACATACAACATATTACATACATATCATACAAAATGTAGAATATACATTGCAGTAAATTATTAAACTATACATTTGACATAGCAGATCATTTTAAGATTGCTCAATCTGTGACCTAAGGAGATACTTTTTGTAGTTACCCTTAAAGCTTCCCACAGTCCGACATTGTTTAAAGGGTGGTGGGATATTGTTCCAACATCTCGTGGCAGAGTAGCGAAAGCTACCACGAAACGCCGCTGTGGTATGTCTCTGATTGAGCAGCAAAATGGCATGTCTAATTGGGCGAGCAAAAAATTGAAGTTTCTCGTATAAGTACGATGGAGACTTAGTCTTTATTATACCGAATAACAAAGCGGAAAAATGTAGTCCCGTCTAGACTTCATGTTAAGTAGGTTTCCTTGATTAAGAAATGGGGTAACGTGTGTTCTACGAGGAATCTTATAACAAAAGTGAGCACATGCATTCTGAACACGCTGAATAATTTTCTTGGTGTAACCATAAAGACACTCCCCAATAACTGTATCAGCATAGTTTAATTTTGATAAAACTAGACTTTCACAAAGCTTTATTCTTGTACCTATGTCCAAACAATCACGTATTCTATACAGAACCTTGAGTCTGTAGAAGCAGCTATTGTCAAATTACTATCCATAAGGACACCGAGATTACGAGCATTAGTTTCGTATTCTAATTTTGCATTTTCAATATTAATTTGTGGGTTTAAAGAAACTATTTTATTTACCTGAGTTTTTGACCCCAGAACCACTTAGACTTGGACGGATTCAAAACCAATAAATGTTTATTAGCCCAATTTTGGATAGCTTGCAAGTCAGTATTTATCTTGTTAATTGCTGTCAATATCTCAGAAAGTTTAAACGACAGATATACCTGAAGGTCATCAGCGTACATATGAAAACCGCAATTAGTTATATATTTGGTCAAATCAGCACTGTAGATAACGAATAGGATAGGGCCCAAAATTGATCCTTGCGGAACTCCTCTAGATAGAGTAGTGGCATCTGAAGTAGATTTTATTCCACTTTCGAGGAATAAAATCTACTTAGTAATAATATAGATTCGGTTTATCTTTTAAGTGAAATAATTAAAAAATATATAAGGAGTCCCTTTTAAAAAAATGGAAATGCATGTTGTGATTTTCGCATATGGGTGGGTTTTAAATTCACCGTCACGTTCCTAATGTCCACTGCAAGGAATGGAATTTAATGCCTCTTTGTATTCCCCGAGCATTGCAACCTGGCCGTCTTTAAAGCAAGAGTGAATAAGCTGTTTCTAGAAGGCATGATCGATCCTCGGACGCATCATTACTTACCACCAGGTGAGATGGCGGTCAAATGCTTGTCTATAGATAGTAAAACCAGTGTTGCCACCTAGGTTTTTGAAAAAGGGCTTTTTGAGAAGTAAAAAAGAGGGCTAGATTGAACATCAAAAGATTAGCATGTCGAAAACTTGGTAATATTTCCCAAACAGTGAAAAAGAGCTTTTCGGGCTAAATCGTTAAAAAAGGAGTTCACCTATACTAAAAAGTGCTAGATCTAGCTACAAAAGGGCTAAGGTGGCAACTCTGAGCAAAACACTCAAACAATAAATACATATACAGTAGGCATTGCGCATTATTTCAAGTATTAAGAGTAATATGTTTTCAAATAAATAAATAAATAAATATCTACTGACAGTCACACAGCGCCATCTAGCCCCAAGTTAAGCGTTAAGCCTGTATTATGGGTACTAAACAACGGATAAACAAACATATATACATTTTTTTGTAATACATACATATTATACATAGAAAACACCCAGACCATTACAACAGACATGTTCATGCACACAAATGTTTGTACTGCCCGGGGATCGAACCCGGAACCCTTGGTGTTGCGGCCGACCTCTCAACTGCAACACCAAATGGGTCGTCAAATATTTGCTATCTTAATGTGTGTAAAATCAATTGTATTCAAAGAAAATGACACTACATTGTAATAAAATTTCACAAAGTAATGGTAAATCTAATTCCTTTAATGTCTTGATAACTTCAACGATAAGTTTTTTCTTTCATTTTAAACTTCTTAAAAATTACTGTCTTGGATTTTTTAATGATTGTCACTTCATGAGCTGTGATTATGCCTTAATTGAAAAATGGATTTCACCTTTGAATTTTTTTCAATAAATAAGGGCATTTCGACTTACGACGAACTGAATAATTAAGGCGCTATCTCCATTATGGCAGATATAATTTCATTTGTTTTCTTAATACTTTATTCATATGGAATAATTTGATACATGGAGAATCCATTTGATTTAAGTTTAAATATTTAAGCATATTAGAAATCAGAGCCTACTGATTGGTAAATGGAGCTTAATAAGTCTATAATCCCTTTCAATATGCTTCCCGCATTTTCCACATTTTCTTTTAGTGCTCAATTTTACTAGGAGTGAAATTAAGCATACGAGTTATGATTATAAAATACGTCCATCATCACAAATGATTATTTCACTGAGTTAAAGTCATTATTAAGTAACTATTAACAAAGCTCATATTATATTGAAGATTTGGAATCCGGTGCCTTTTGTGGCAAAGTTAGGGGTCTTTTCTAGGAGTATGGGTCCTTATCTTTCATCATTTTGTCTGTTATTCTTGGTTCTTTTGACGGCTAAGCTAAACTCGTGATAGCTGGCCAAGTTAAATTGACTACGTGTGGCAACTTCTAAGTAACTTATGCATGAGGGTTTTTATTAACTTTTATACGTATCAAAGGGGTTTTAACGCATAGCAAGATAGTTCATTCTTTGCGCATTACTTTAGCCATGGAGTTTACTGCTAGAGCAACCTACTCCTGAATACTAGTAAGTACTTAGTGATTGGATTTTTTTAAAACGCTTAACTTATCTTTTAGTCGTTTTTTAAGCTTATATTTAGCTTATTTCCTAGCCTTGATTTACCAGGATCCGCATTGAGTCGACGTGTGGGTTACGACCCATGCTCCCCATAGCTATGATATGCGGAAAGGCCTGTGCCGTGTAGTGGCACGTTTTAGGCTGATATTGAATAAAAAAGTTGGAACGGAACCTCCAGTGTACACTATAAATTATAAAAAAATACAAATTCAATCTCAACGCGCAATGGAGTGGGTCTCTCTTAGGGATAAGATCAGAAATGATTTAATCCGTAAGATAACTATAGAACCCGACATAGTCCGCCGGATCAGCAAGTTGAAGTGGCAGTGGGCTGGTCACGTATGTCGCAGAACCGATGGACGTTGGAGCAGACGAGTTCTGGTGTGGAGACCGCGTCTCGGCAAGCGTAGCGTAGGACGCCCTCCTGCCCGATGGGCCGACGACTTGCGAAAGGTGGCTGGTGGAGACTGGATGAGAAAAGCGGAGGACCGGGATATCTGGCACAAAATGGGTAACCCATGGTTATGTATGGATATATACCAAATGATATGCAGCCGTCGTATTTCTAGTAAAACAACTATCCAGCGACATACGTCGGCTTTGCCGGTTATCCAATTAGCTATGACGAACGGCCTATCGGTCGATAATGCAGTATAAATAGGCAATTGATGCGCCAGCACCGTCGACCAATGCACCTAGAACCCCAACCTCGGCTCACTTGCTCGCAAATGAGCTGGTTCATTGTATACTAATGGGTCTACTTATGCTGGTTTGACCTCATCACATTACCTTTGTGTGCGTATACTCGTATATACGTCATGGTTCATAAGACCCGCCCAGTTTTAGCCGGATATTCTTAGAAGTTAATAGATGGCATTTATTTTTACCGGAACGACCTTTAGTTTATTTATTCTTTAAAACGCTGGTGGCTTTTTTTATTTATGCTAAGCATACACTTCCACGGTTGGGGTGAAGTCGCTAATAGAATGATTAATGTTCTTACGTTTAAATACCAGAAGATGGATGGATATTGGAAATTTGGGGCATTTTAATGGTGATTTAAGTCCCATTGGTCGTTTGTCAATTTAGAATACGGATGGGTCACAGAAGGAAAGTTTGTTGTATTCTGTGACACAGGAAACCAAATTCTCCTGATTTCATGATATATTTCATCATTTTCAGCTCAATACGAGCCCACCGAGGGGGCACGAGTATAACCATATAGGCCTTAGTCATCCTCGCGGGCCCAGTGCATATTGTCTTCACGAACAACCTTCTTTGTCGGTGTGCGCAGGTTTCCTCACGATGTTTACCGTAAGAGCTTCGAATAAACGCACATATATATTTTTTGTAAATACATATATTATACATAGAAAACACCCAGACCAATTCAAACAGAAATGTCTGTACACACAAATGTTTGTTTTACCCGGGGGTCGAACCCAGAACCCTTGGTGGAATATCTGACTCAACCATTACACCAAATGGGTCGTCATTCAATCAATAGTATACGTCAAACATTAATATTGATGTATTTGCGATATTCCTTGTAAGGCCGGTCGTTATATGGGATTAGGATATCTCGGTTATTAATGGACCTCTGTGGTATTGAGGTCAATACGTTAGGTAAACTTGTGTTAAAGAGCGTCAAAATACTTAAGTCAAAGCTACGATAGGTAACAAGTTGACATCAAGGGCAGAAACACCGTAATTTCAATATTTTTTAAATAAGGAGTCAATGCATAAACACGTGCACCCCTAAGCTTCGAACTCATTATGCAATTGAAACATATAGGTAAGACACTGCAGCCAGCGAGTCGTTTTCGATTTTGCTGAGTCAGCAAACTGTTCGGGACGCTCTTTTATGTTGATTGCTGCCGCGTCAGGTCTCCTATAAGGTGACTGTATGCCACTGTCAGTGCAAACTGTTAAAGTTATATGTAATAGTAAGATTATAATCTATGCTTATATTAAAAAGCTGAAGAGATTGTTTGTTTGAACGCGTTAATCTCAGGAACAACTGGTAAGATTTGAAAAATTCTTTCAGTGTTAGATAGCTTATTTATCAAGGAAGGCTATATGTTATCACACTATGAGCTATAGAAACGTAGCAGCAATCAAGAATGTTTCAAAATCTGGGGATTTTTCCTACTTAGAGTTCCGCGCGTACGCTGCGTAAACGGTTAAAGTTTCGCAAAAGTCATGTATAAGAGTAGTATATAATAGTTTTTAAAGGTTCGAAAAATTCTGCGACAGCATGTCTATCTTTTAAGATTTACTCACTATATATAGTGAGTTTAGTAGCATCCATATTTAATCAGTTCATTAAACGTCCCCCACCGAGGGGCACGAGCCTACCCGTATAGGGTGATTAGGCCTTAGTCGTCCACGCGGGCCCAGTGCGGATTGGACGACTTCACACACAACCTTTGAATCTCTTCGCAGGCGTGCATGAAGGTTTCCTCACGATGTTTTCCTTCACCGTAAGAGCATCGGATAACGTACATATATTTTCGAAAATTCGAAAACACATTGGTACGTGTCAGGATTTGAACCTCAGCCCTCCCGGTAGGAAGGCGACAGTCCACACCATTGAGCCACCGACGCTCTATATAATATCCATATTTAATTGTAAGTTGATATTATTTAAAATATCTTGATAAAGGTTTATTTGTAGCATTGTTAAACATCTCTATGTCCACATTTTTATGTACTGTATGCTGCAAATAATGGTGATTAAATGATTATGATTATCTTATAAAAGCAATCAACGTGTCAATTCTACTACTAAAATGGCATTACGACACCATTTCACTATTCAATCCAACTGATTTGGTATTCCGGTACCACTTATGTTAATGGTTTAAAGTTGTGATTGTATAGTAGAATGAACTGTCTAATAATACAGAACGAAAGAGTGCTAAATTTCACTATTGAGACCCATTTGGTGTAATGTTGGAGACGTCGGCTTCTACACCAAGGGTTCTCTGAGAGAGATCTGATATCTTTTCTACAGGGCAACACTTTACATGAAAGGTTTTTGGTGGGATTTCCAATTTAACAATCACCACTTAGATGATTAGAAGTCTTCCATAGTCGGATTTTATCGATAATTTCTGTTACGTCAAAGCATCCACTGAAAACATTTCCGAAGCTATACGATCTGGCATTCTTAAATAACATAAACCTTTTTAAAAGGCAATATATTTCGATACCGAAATTTATGAAAATACACCTAACATAGAAAAGGCACTAGACAATAAGTCATCCAGGTTCCCATCTAGCATCTAGACGTCTTAGTAGTTAGTCTACCATCTATTAAAATAGTGTTGAGTTTTAGAGCGTCGGTGGCTCAGTGGTGTGGACTGTCGCCTTCCTACCGGGAGGGCTGAGGTTCAAATCCCGACACGTACCAATGTATTTTCGATTTTCGAAAATATTGTACGTTATCCGACTCTTTACGGTGAAGGAAATCGTGAGGAAACCTTATGCACGCCTTCGAAGAGATTCGAAGGTTGTATGTGAAGTCGTCCAATCCGCACTGGGCCCGCGTGGACGACTAAGGCCTAATCACCCTATACGGGTAGGCTCGTGCCCCTCGGTGGGGACGTTTAATGAGCTGATGATGATGATGAGAGTTTTAAACACTAATCGTATGTTAAGATTATTTATTGTAAATCATTAGTAACCTTAATTTATACGCGTAAACTGTTTTATGAATGTAATATTTTAAATGAGAAAATTATATTCTCAATAATTTATAGATAAGATGGCGTCAGCTGTCAGAAAAATATGTAAGGTTTTATGTAAATTTTAGTTCCTAATGTTCTCAATAGGTGTCACTATCCTATGGTACATCACGGTGGCAATGTGTTTCCTGAAAAGGTTAAGTACGAGTAACGGCTGCAGTTACAAACTGGTTGTTGTTGTCAATTTGACAAGGTTAATACAATGATATTCTGTATATATAGGTAGATACGCAATCTGTGCCTCAAAAACGATCGGCCGAAGAGAGTAGTACAGTTTGTACTCTTTTGTTTAGGTAAAAGTGTTTAAAATTCGAAATATGTGTATGTGTGCTGTCACTGCATTCGGAACACTTTTTTCGATTGTTTTGTGAGTATATCACGAATCCATACTTTTTTACATCATTGGGTTATTATAAATTTTTACAACACATTGTCCTGTTTTAATTTCAACTCTCCAAACTTAAGAATTTATACACACTACTTAATGCCAGCAAATTGTATCAGAAACCGTATGTACATACCTACTACATATACATATATGACGTGGGTACAATTATATTGATTACATTATACGCGATACACTTGTTTTCTCACGGTTCTAATTATAACTCAAAACGGATTGCGTACATCAAACCGACGACGCTCGCTTGTAATACTATAATATGTATTAATGTAACAACAATATTACTCAAGAGAAACCGTGAATTAGGTTGACTAAGTAGATATCTCGAATTCTGGAAGGAAATGGAAAAATAAAATCTAACATTCATATAGCGCCATCTCATCATCATCAGCTCATTAAACGTCCCCACCGAGGGGCACGAGCCTACCCGTATAGGGTGATTAGGCCTTAGTCGTCCACGCGGGCCCAGTGTGGATTGGACGACTTCACACACAACCTTCGAATTCTTCGCAGGCGTGCATGAAGGTTTCCTACGATGTTTTCCTTCACGTAAGAGCGTCGGATAACGTACATATATTTTTCGAAAATTCGAAAATACATTGGTACGTGTCGGGATTTGAACCTCAGCCCTCCCGGTAGGAAGGCGACAGTCCACAACACTGAGCCACCGACGCTCTATCTAGCGCCATCTAGTCTCAAACTAAGCATTTAACCTGTAATATGGGTACTGAACAACGGATCAATATTTTTAAATCATCATCCAACTCATTCAACGTCCCTACGAGGGGCACGAGCCTACCCGTATAGAGTTGTGTGTATAGGCCTTAGTCGTCAATGTGTTTTCTAATTTTCGAGAAATATATGTAGGAGCGTCGGTGGCTCAATGGTTGGACTGTCGTCTCCTACCGGAGGGCGAGGTTCAAATCCCGCCACGTACCAATGTGTTTTCGAATTTTCGAAATTATATGTACGTTATCCGACGCTCTTACGGTGAAGGAAAACATGTGAGGAAACCTTCATGCACGCCTGCGAAGAGATTCAAGGTTGTGTGTGAAGTCGTCCAATCCGCACTGGGCCTGCGTGGACGACTAAGGCCTAATCACCTATAGGGTAGGCTCGTGCCCCTCGGTGGGGACGTTTAATTGAGCTGATGATGATGATGATGATATGTACGTATCCGACGCTCTTACGGTGAAGGAAAACATCTTGAGGAAGTCTGCGCACGCCTGCGAAGAGATCAATGGTTGTGCGTGCAGGCGGCCAATCCGCACTGGGCCTGCGTGGACGACTAAGACCTTTATGACATCAGTCGGACGGAGTCAGACTGAGGCAGTCGTTGCCCACATATTGCCTCAAGACAAAGGGGCGTATAAGAAAAACGCATGTTTTTATTTGACCAATCGTTTCTAAATTTACCGATACACAATCAAAATAGATTCTTGTCACATTAATATAAAAACCAATATTATGAGCAAGGTAAGAAAATAAACAAGTCCATTTTACGGGAATTAATTTCGGATGCCAATTGTTTCTCCGGTCGTCCGCCAGAGCGCGCCAGGTGTCGCCGGGCCCGCGATTTAATTGCGGGATCTCCATAAGCGGGGATTATGTTAAACGCCGGTTATCCAGATACCAATACATTTAACGGGTGAGATATTATCCTAATTAGTTGAATAACCCCGGGAGCTTTCAACAACCTTGTACTAAGATTAGGGATAATTGAATAGAAAACATATGGTTAGCATTCCTTTGGTATTTTTTTTTATCATCTATAGGCAGACATTTGACTGCCATCTCACCTGATGGTAAGTGATGATGCGGCCTATTGCCTTGAAGACGACCAGGTTGTAATGATCGGGGAACACATAAGGAGGCAAAGAGTTCTATTCCTTTGCGGTGCGCATTATGAACGAGGCACCATAGCGCGCTATAATTGTCGAAAACATAGTTAAAGAAATACATTTTTTATAAACTTTTCTGTTTTTACGACCCATTGTGGTGTAATGGTTGGGACGTCTACTATACCAAAGGTTCAAGGTTCAGTCCCCGGACATCAGTGGCGTGTACAGAGATTATGAGTAGGTATGCAAAGTGAGTGACACTAATCGCAAAAACAATAAATCAATTTACATTTTCGTCAAACTGAGTGCTGTTAATATCAGCAGAACATATATATTTTCAAATCTGTAGAGAAAAATGGGCGAATAAGTGGGAGTCATTTAATATGTTCGTAATTTTCGGGGTCGTCTGGACGCACAAGATATGCACTGCTTATTTGTCAGAACATGTAAGTTTGTAATGGTCTGGGTGTTGCTATGTATAATATATATTTATTTACAGAAACATATTTATTAGTACCTTTGTAGTGTGTGACACACCTCTCCACACATACATAGGATTAGTGTTAATATAAGCTTCTTTTTCATAGATTTTTTTTGTAATGATGGGACACCGGGAGTAATGAAGGATTTTAACTTGTTGTGGTCTGGTTTATTAATGTTTCTTAATTACAATAATCAAAGCTTATATACTAATACTAATCCTATGTATGTGTGGAGGTGTGTCACACACTACAGCTTAATACCTATCCATATTACAGGCTAAATGCTTAGTTTGGGGCCAGATAACACTGTGTGAATCTAAGTGGATATTTATTAATTTATTTACACAGCGCCATCATAGATTAAGTTAAAATTTGACATCCCTATGTGCAACTGCGATAGGTTGAAGAAATA
Organism: Leucinodes orbonalis; assembly: GCA_019425675.1. Classification (NCBI taxonomy): domain Eukaryota; kingdom Metazoa; phylum Arthropoda; class Insecta; order Lepidoptera; family Crambidae; genus Leucinodes; species Leucinodes orbonalis. The sequence goes on along the minus strand of PQWD01011450.1, from coordinate 20,035 downwards.
TTTATATCTTACGTGTGTGTGGTTAATATATCTTTTTTTTCAGAAAGTTGAGTAACTGTAGACAAAATATGGTATACAGGGAACCCTTTAATTTAATTTTATACTTTATACGGGACTTTTCAATATCACACGTCGATATCTCTTGAGGCGAACCTTAAGGATATCCGATACGAAATTAAAAGTTTCAGAATTTTTATCGATGATCGAACAAAGGCCCGCTCCAGGCTGTTCATTTGCCTGACTCTTTTATAGCCGATGGTTAACAACATTTCATAAAAGAGGAAATATATTAAAAAATGTTAACTTCTAGGCACGTTTAGGCAGGCTGGTTATTTAAAAGCGGGTAGATCTAATTCGCTATGAAGTTAAATCTGAAAGTTTAGAACGTGTAAAGGCTTTTGTGGCATCTCATTCCAATTTGGTAGACTTTCGTACGCTTAATGGGTATCTTAGTTTCTAATATTTAGTTTCACGGACAGGGTTTATGTAGGATCAAATAGTTTTTTTTGGATTTCTACCCTTGCTGGGTAGCCTTTAGAGCAACTTTTAAAATTTTACAAAATGATGTAAAATGGCTGGTGTAGACCCATTATTAGTGTAGGCACTTATCATTTGTTAATTCATCATCATCAGCTTTTTATAACATTCTACCATGGGGCACGAGCCTTTCCGTTTATGGTGTATAGGTCTTAGCCGTCCATGCGGGCCCAGTGTGGATTGGCTGACTTGCGCACAACCTTTTAATTTCTTCATAAGCGTGCGCAAACCTGTGCAAACTCACGATGACTTCTTTACCGCAAGAGCGTATGATAAACATACATTAAATTTCAAAAAGACATTGGTACGAGGCGGGATTTGATTTGAAATGAGCCACCGACGCTAGATACTAAACAGTCGTAATTATTATATTTCAGTACGAGGTTAAAGTAATTTAACATACTCGTATATCTTTTAATAAAACATTTGTCCCATATTTTTATCTTGACCCGTTTTTGTTTTAATAAGCTCACTGTCACGTTACTTAAATATAATTAAAAATAAAACGTCGTACGTGCAAATTATGTTTCAGATTTTGCGGAAGAGTTACGGATCGTGCCAGATGTGCTTTGCTTACTAAATTGGTGTGGAATTAAAAAGCTAATTCGTAAAACATAACTCAGACAAGGTTATGGGTACCACGTTTTGTTTGGATGTATATGCAATGAAAACAGGTAGCGTAAACTCAACAAAATTAAAACAAGTGACATGCATTTTATGTGGGTTTATAATAGGTATGAGCACAGATTAAATAATGTATTTGTATGATTTATTGTTAAGTTTTTAGCATGAACATGTTTTTTGAGTGCTTGGACGATTTTCCATTACCTATGTGATTGGAATGACGATTGTTAACTTGTTCATTCCGAAGGCGAGAACCTGGTGATCTGTGTCACAGGCTTTTGTCTTTTTACGCATGTTAAGCCAACTGTCTCGATTATTATCTAGGAATAGGATTTTTTTTGTCACAGCTTCACTGGGCAATCGGCGAGCGTTGATGGCTCTCAGCCTTAAAATTAGAATAGTACTTGTAAACACGGTTGTTAATCGTCATCATCACCATCAGCTCATTACTCGTTCTCACCGAGGGGCATGAGCCTACACATATAGGGTGTATAGGCCTTAGTCGTCCACGCGGGTCCAGTGCGGGTTGGCCTCACGCACAACTTTTGAATCTCTACGCAGGCGTGCGCAGGTTTCCTCACGATGTTTTCTTTCACCTTAAGAGCGTTCAATGTTGTTAATAATTCATAATAACCAAAGAATAGATGGATAGATTGTGTAAAGATGGATATGAGTGTATGAAGTATTGAGGAGCCATTTGGTGTTGCGGTTGAGAGGTCGACTGCAACACCAAGGGTACCGGGTTCGATCCCCGGCCAGTACAAACATTTGTGTGCATGAACAGGTCTGTTTGTAATGGTCTGGGTGTTTTTTATGTATAATATGTATGTATTTACAAAAAAAATGTGTATAAGTATGTTTATCCGTTGTTTAGTACCCATAATACAGGTTTCACGCTTAGCTTAGGGCTAGATGGCACTGTGTGAATGTGAGTGGATATATTATTAAAAAAAGAAGTAATTACAGAGGTGGACTTACAAAAAATATGAGAACTTATTCCGTTCCGAATAGGGCGTTACTTCGAAGGAGTACAAGGGTGCATTACCAACTGTAAAACAATGAAAGGGTAAAGGAATAACGGGAAGGGGTAATTTGGGGGTGCGTGTGTTGATTCATGCCGTTTTTGTGCAAGGCTGAGGTGACGTAGATCGTGTCGGACCCTTGTTCCGAAGCACATAAGAAGATTGGAAGTGACGTAAGGTTAAGTTGGTCGTCTGGAGGGTGCCGGTTCAAATCCCGCCATGTGCAAATGTGTTATCGAATTTTCCAAATTATATATACGTTTATCCTACACTCTTACGGTGAAGGAGAATATCGTGAGGAAACCTGCACACGCCTGTGAAGAGATTCAAAGTTTATGCATGAATTCGGCTAATCCGCACTGGACCCGCGTGCAGGTCTAAGGCCCAAACAGCCTTAACGTAGGCTTATGCCCCTCGATGGGAACGTATGATAAGCTGATGATGATGAAGTGGGTCGAGAAATATAGATAATAATGATAAATATCCACTTACATTCCCATAGCGCCATTTCGCCTTAAATTTAAACATCTGGCCTGCAATATGGGTACTACATAATAAATAAACATACTTATATACTTTTCTGTATTATATATTTACATAGAAACACCCAAACCAATAAAAACAGACATGTTTATAAATGTTTGTACTGCCCGGGGATCAAACTCTTTTAAGTTTTCTACCTGAAATCAACTGGTAGGTTATTGATTGGGACTTATCACGTAGTTAGTTATTCTCCGTATTGCCACGAAACTCCTCAATCGAGTTCTCAAGGTACTGACACAAAGTTAGGTTATCAGGTAAGTAATTTACACAAGTTTGTTCGTTAAGAGGCTTTGTCGCTTCACGTAATGTTAGATGTTGACTCGATTACTGTCGATTCTGAATCGATTGAAAACAGGTTTCGATTTTACGCTACTTTGAGCGTCTGAGCAGAGGCTTCTTATCAGTGCCAGATATCGTCCCGTAAAATAGGAGTGTTATGCACTTTTATGTTTCGGGATAGGGCTACTGTAGCTAGTGAAATTATCGGGTATAAGAGACCGACCATCTGTCGTCTCGTGTGACGGGCGCATTTTGGCCTTTATGGAGATTAATAACTGTCTATCAATTGTTGATCTCTTTCAATTCCACTCAGTCATGGTCGGGCGTATCACATAACATCAGGTGAGCGTCCTGACCGTCCTGTACACTTTGGAACATAATAAAAAGGAACTTCTACGATACTTTAAGCAACTGAGCAGAGATATTGTTCATAGTTTATCATTTCTTATTTTTGAACATAGGGCCGAATAGATTGGAGTGCTACGGCCTAACAGAAAACCGATGAAAAACAAAATAACGTTATGCATTGTGTTCTGAGTAAGTGAGGTTACTGCAGGCCGAAATTCCCCCTCCCTCTTCCCTCATTATCATCAACATCAGCTCATTACACGTCCTTCAAATAATGACTTCTAGATTACAATTCTCATTTTTCATTAAAGTAGAATTCTATTTTTATTTTAAATTTCCAAGCCTCTAAAATTATGTAAGTCGATAGAACACGGGAATATATACTGTGCCGACTAAATCCTTAAAATGAACCTTTAAATCTTTCGAATCTACTAAAGATAGAGGTCGTGGAGACAAACAGAGGTATGAATTGGGGAGGGAATTAATTAAATCGATTTCCACGCTTCCCCGGCTTCTCGGGACTGATCCTTTATAGAATAGGCTGGAGTGAGGTTCAGGATTATATGTTTTCTAGACCTGGAAACTCTTCAATGGAGTTTATGATACAATTCAATAGAATTTGTGAAAATTGTTGCTATTTTTATTAATTTTTGTCGAAGGCTCATGACCAGACGATTTACCTGAGTAAATGATATCACGATCTATGGATACGAGCAAGTCGGAATCAGTAACGAGGGCATTAACAAAAGGAAAATAATTAGTAAATTATTTGAAGAGTGTCAGTGGCACATTGGTGTGAAGTGTGGGCCGTTGCATTCCGATCTGGAGGATGCAGATTCAAATCCTGCCCACGTACCAATATCTGATTTTTAAAAATTATATGTAGGTACGTTTATCCAACGCTTATGCGGTGAAGAAAAACATCATGAGGAAACCTGTGCACGCCTGTGAAGAGAGTCAGAGGTTGGGCATGAAGTCGGCCGATCCGTATTGGGCCCGCGTGGACGATTAAGGCTATAGACTATACTCTCTTTACGGGCAGGCTCGTGCCCCTCGGTGGGGGCGTATAATGAGCTAATAACGAGATCCATACAAGAGATAGAGCAATGTTTTTGTTTTCCATAACATTTATTTTGTGAAACACAATTATGTCTTTAATTATGTTTAATCCACTTATATTACAATGAAACAACAGAATTAATGTTAGCGGATCGTACTGCTTTGATAAATAAATAAACTTACTTATAATGGGGTAGGAAACTGGAAACTTACCTGTAAAAAGAAACAAGACACACTTTAACATAGTTCTTAATAAAATACGATAAGTTGTTGAAGTTTACAACTACATACTCGTATATTGTTGAAGTTACCTCGAAAAAGTTTCTTAGTATAGACTTGATCTCTTAATAAATTATGTTAAAAGTCATTATTTTATCAAAACTATTATTTAGTTTTAGTCCATTGTAGACATTGATCATTCTTAGCTCATAATGTTATTATTAGTTCAAAGCCATTTTATATACAAAAATTCTATTTTAATTGCGATAGTATTATTTATCAAATCAAAGAGTATATACTTAAATTTAGGTTAGAAAGAAAGCTCGATGAATATATGTTTTTACATTAATCAATTATTTTTATTGATTTTTTTACATTTGTACATTTACATTTTTAACATTAAAATATGTAATTTTCTACACCATACCAGCGTAATGTAACAGGCAATTTTTGTATAAAACGCCTAAATATTTTGTGAAAGTGTTACATACTGATTAATGTGCACTAAATAAATAAGTTAAATAAAGACGACATCTAAATATCAAATAAAAAATAACTTAGCTTGAGAGTTATAAACAATTTGAACACAATTTAAATGTGAAATTCAAAATATAAAAATTCGGTTTCCTGGTACGTACATAATAACAACGAGTAGTTATTTAAAGTTGCAATAACTAGCTACTTGTAGTTGCGAGGGCCTGCAAAAAGGTCGAAGGCAAGCGATCGAACAGTATATATAATTCATTAGCAAATGTTTCCGTGCGATTGACAATATGTTAAGGCATTGTTAGTTATTCCTTGTTGAATAATAGATATTAAAATATATTTATAGAATATTACTGTAATGTTAGAGGGTGAAATAAAGTGTGCTGTCTTGGGAATTTCACAACTTTTTCGATTGAATTGGTAATGATTACGAGACATACGTAGATAAACTAAAGTCAACAACAAGACTTACCCTATTCAATGTAAACATTGACATTGAATAGGGGAAGTCTTCGTTCAGCGGTGGACATTGTGGGCTGTGATGATGATGATGAGAGTGTGCGTTGGGATTACAATACGATTTCTCCAGCACCATTTCACTATCGGAAAACTCTGTATCTATTCGCGAAGAAGATTGGTTCTTCCTTCATCGTCCGAACTGCAAGGCAGTGGAATAACCTTCTGTCGTCTGTTTCTCGATACGTACAATTTAGAGGATTCAAAGGCAAGACTGAATAGGCATTGAATTGCCGTGATACATTTTAGGCCTCATGGTCACTTTCCATCAGATAAGATAACATTCAAGCGCACTAAAACTTTTAGTAAAAAAAGAACAGAAATAAAATTGACCCTATACCACCTTTTAAGGTCCTTTGAGAACCAGGACAACGTTGAGAATGCATATTTTGTTTCTAAGTCGCCTCTCAGGGGTCCTCCGGGAGTATGTGAAAATTGTTTTAATCTGCTCTCACAAAGGGCACATTGCGTTTCTGTCCAATAATCTTAAAAGAGCAAGAAAACTGTCGATGTCCCACATACAATCGAAAGCCCTATGAGTTTGAAAATGAATAAACAAAATAAGGATGCTAAACATGAGACGCCATTTTCAAGATGAATTAATAGNCCTTATTTCTGATTCTGTTTTTTTCGATGTACATTTTATAGCATTACAAGGATTCAGTCCACTGGAGGTCGGTGGCTCAATGGTGTGGGACTGTCGCCTTCCTACCGGTAGGGCTGACGTTCAATCCCGACACGTAATGTGTTCTCGAATTTTCGAAAATATATGTACGTTATCCGACGCTCTTACGGTGAAGGAAAACATCGTGAGGAAACCTCATGCACACCTGCGAAGAGATTCGAAGGTTGTGTGTGAAGTCGTCCAATCCGCACTTGGCCCGTGTAGACGACTAAGGCCTAATCACCCTATACGGATAGGCTTGTGCCCCTCGGTGGGGACGTTTAATGAGCTGATGATGAGGTTCCACCAGTCCGTATTCGCGACAGCGGCTCGTACGGGGTCGCTTTCTTTCAATCATTTACTAGGTCCCCCTGCAACGCCCTAAGCTTAAATTTTTGACCTGAGAGCCATCTGCGCTCGCCAAATGTCCGAAGGCTATCCAACAGCAAAAGTCATTTCGAAATAAAAATACCTTGTTTGTCTTTAGTGCTACCGTGGCCTCACAGAACGAACAGTCGGCGAAACGTTACGTCGAAAAAATTTGCCCCTCCCTATGTTTCCTTATAATATAAATAAATAAGAGAGGTATTACCTCTCTTTTTTAATGTATTTTCTGCCTATGAGTTTTATGTTAATTGGCTGTGGAACATTCTACGGGCGAGTTCGACTTGCACTTGGCCATTTTTTTTCTTATTTTAAGATTTTTTCTCACGTCAGCATCTGCCGAAGCAAATTATATTTTTATTTATAATTCTTTGAAAGACCTATTTCAGCAATAAAGTGATTCCAAAATTCAATATTACATTAACAAATGTATTTAAATGCAATCAGACGATTGGCAACGCTCGGTTAGGTACAAGGTTCAATTCTCGACCCTTCCTTTATCGCGTGTATCGAAGGTCGTTAAGGTCGTTTCTAATGGCTTTGGAGTTATTTCAGCGTCTTAATATCCCTGAATTGTTATCCCTTAATCACAAATTACAAAATGAAATTCAGCTGTCTAGTGGAATGGGGGTTGGATTTAGAACACGATCCGAGGGTCGTGGGTTCGAATACCGCGGGGATACAGCATAGTGAAAGTCACTTTGAGCGATTTCTACCAATTGGAATCAAGCCCTTGGCTACTATCTTAGGATCTTCTTCTTTGAGTCAACAGTCCAGATATCCTTTTCGGATAAAGTACATATAATTTCGAAAATTCAAAAAGACTATGGTGCGTAGCGGGATTTGAACCTGCGCCTCGGGATCCGAAGGCCACAGTCCACTTGAGCCACCGACGCTCGATTCGATACAATTCTCTTATTCGGCTGAATAAAACTGAGTCATTCATTAATACTATACAAACTGTGTAAATAATTTGCGAGCTAAGTGCAGTTATATTTTGTAACACGTCAATGTAGACAGTTTTCCATTTTAAGTGAATTCTGGTGGATGTGGTTGTTTAGTATTTGTGAGTTCAATTGAAACGATTCTGGGTAAGAAAAATTTATTTACTTTTTTGTAAATTCCGCTTTTTTGTTTATAAGTGGCATGCTATAAAAAGCCGCCATATGGTGTTTGGAGACGATAGCAACTTTATTATTATTATAAGAATAGTTAATGCTGAGGTTGGATTCTTTTAACCACTTTTATCTGTTTTGTGGTAATTTTTCCTGAATATTATTTTTAACCCCCGACGCAAAAAGAGGGGTGTTATAAGTTTGACGTGTTTGTGTCTGGGTGTGAGTCTGTGTGTCTGTCTGTGGCACCATAACTCCCGAACGAGTAGACCGATCTATTAATAATTCTAAAAAAAAACCTCGCGTTGGGGGACCGCTCTTAAACTAACAATTAATTCAAATACAAATAGTCTAATTAAGTAACAGAGAGTCTTGTGTAAAAGCCTAAAGAGGTAACCATCTTATGAAAAATATCGTAGATAAGAAAGAAATAATTAGGAGCGGTCCCCCAACGCGAGGTTTTTTTTTAGAATTTTTAATAGATTCTTAGGTACTTTAACATTAAGTTTCTTTTATTATTTTTTTCTTTTTAAAGGGAAATTACTTAAGTTCTTGTGTCGGGGGTTTTTAAATTTATAATATATTTTTTTCTGTTTTATGACGTCTTGTTTTTTTATGTGAGTTACTGGGTAATAAACGTTTTACCATTTTCTCAAATGTCAACACTGTTTTGTAATATGTTTTTTCAGGTAAACAAAAGATTACAATTAAGACTCATCCTTATTAATAATTACATATTATTTGTGCTAAATGGTAACCCTTAAGAGTGCTTACACAGCACGAAGCGTGAAAAAAGAAACAAAGCTAAAACTAACAACTGTGTAAAATACTGTTACAAAAGTTTGAATCAAAGACTCAGACAAGGTTTTAGCAGGCCTCTCGTTGTCATCATCAGCTCATCAAACGTCCCCACCGAGGGATACGAGCGGGTTGGACGACTTCACACACACCCTTCGAATCTCTTCGCAGGTGTGCATAAAGGTTTCCTCACGATGTTTTCCTTCATTGTAAGAGCGTCGGATAACGTACATATATTTTCGAAAATTCGAAAATACATTGGTACGTGTCGGGATTTGAACCTCAGCCCTCCCAAGGCGACAATCTACACCATTGAGCCACCGACGCTTTACCAGCCTCTCGTTAAGTCTATCCGAAATAAGAGATGTATTCTAGCCTGCCATTACTACACTACAACTAAAACTAGAGTATTTAATTATAGATGTACGATCAGTCCGCTCACCTGGTGGTAAGAGCAGTGTTTAAGAAATTCAATAACAGTAAGTAAGCCATTAGAAAGCGTCGGCAGCTCAATGGTGGTGACTGTCGTCTTCCTACCGGGAGGGCTGAGGTTCAAATCCGACACGTACCAATGTATTGTATATGTACGTTATCCGACGCTCTTAGGGTGAAGGAAAACATCGTGAGGAAACCTTCATGCGAGCCTGCGAAAAGATTCGAAGGTTGTGTGTGAAGTCGTCCAATCTGTACTGGGCCCGCGTGGATGTCTAAGATCTAATCACCCAATACGGGTAGGGTCGTGCCCCTCGGTGGGGACGTTTAATGAGCTGATGATGATGAAGTAGCCATTATTTTCCGTCAACATTGCCCTGTACCCGTCACCCAAGTAGACGGATGTTAAGTGCCTTAGGTATACACGGTAATTTTACTAGCTACAATGTCCTCATCTCGAAACATAAAAGTGCATAGCACTCCTGTTTCACGGGACGATATCTAGCACTAGAAAGAAAGAAAGAAAGAAAGAAAAAAATCTTTATTCAAATAAATCTGTTACAGATACTTTTGAATCGTCAATTGTTATTATTATCATATTTTTTGTGACTCTACCACCGGTTCGGAATAAGTAGGATCTTCGAGAAGAGCCGGCAAGAAACTCGAGTTACTCTTTTAATCTTTTTATATCAGTGGTTACAGTTTTGTCATTTACCTACAAATAGTACAATACACTGCGGTGGTACATCCCTAAACGACTCAGTATCGAGTCAACCACCTAGTTGTTATAAAACTCCAACATTAAATTTAAAAGGTAATCAAAATCCTATATAAACAAAGTTTAAGCTGACCACCAATTTAGTTTCTGTTCAAATAACTTTCATTGTATTTCCGCGCCGTATTTGTTTTAGTTTGTAGTTCTACAAAGATGGCGCTGAGTGCTTAGCGAGTGGTATTGTTATAGATACAAACTATTTAACGGCACATTTAGCATTTCAGCCGCTAAAGTCTCGTATGGGCCGGTGTTACGTAAAGTCCCATTTACAGCAAAAGCGAGGCTATAAATATAACAATCATTATCTTTCTAGTGATTTATATCTAAACGAAAAACATAGTACTATATCACAAATGCGTAATAAATGTGTACAAGAAACTATCGAAATACAACCGATGGGTGATTCCATACTTCGAAAAGCGCGTTAACACTGCCTGGTGGGTTAGGAATCAATTAGGATGGATGTCTTGTGCCCTGTAGTAGTAACATGCGGTACAGTTATCAATTCTACACTTGTAGTAATTATTTTTCGTGCAAAGTATACAATATGTACTTATTTAAATAAATTATTAAAAACTTCCATAGACATAATACACAACGTAGCGTTTCTTGATACCTAACCTTTATAGACAACGATTGAATACAGTAGCAATCTTTAAGAACGTAATTGTATCTTATTTTCGAAAATGCGAACACCACTGCTTCATAAATTGACACTATTGCTTAACAGGGCCATCTCGACCAGAGTGATACCACGGTATCACATTCGTATAGCTTTCACTGTGTTACATACTTAAAGCCGTCTTATCCGGAGATGCGGACGACGCATGCTGTGTTTGAGTTGTGTCCCCGACTTGCGTATTTATTTTTGCCTACGCATCCTTAAAGTTCTGGAACTTCAGCATGAAAATGAACTATGTGACGCGACGTGGCTAACGACTCGTAAAAGGGGAACAATGTTTTAGTTGAGGTTAGTGTGTGTTTGCATATAAAAAATATCTAAGTTGTTGTTATAGTAGGCAACAGATTTCGATATGAAATTGGTAGCAATAGGTTGCAAAAATTCTTAAAAAAAATCTTTATTTTTATTTTAAGGATGACAATGCCTGTAACAAGAGACTTCGCTTCCTCAAGTACCTATTGCTTAGTTAATAATATAAAATTGAAGTATCAAAATAAAAATACATTTAACTTACCTATACACAAACATAAATATATTATTATACTTAGAAATTAAATAGGTATATACTTATTTTATTTAATGATTTGACGTTGTATTGGGACGGAAGTTTAGAATTTCATCACTATTTAATAACATCACGGTTTTGAGATATTTTATATATTTTTGAAGCTGTGGTATCTCTCGAGTGTAGTCGAACTCGCCGTTAGTCGAAGGGTGAAATTGAAAATTAATTTCTAAAAATAAGAACCCTCTCTCGATCCCCCTCTCGTGATTCAAAGTACATCCCCTAAATATGAGGCAAACATATTTAAGGGATGTACTTTGAAAATTTTTACAAAAATCTAATATTTTTAAACCCTAAAATTCATGTAAAACACATTGCGATTGATCAACACTACATATTGTGTCACCCTGTATATTTCTGTGTCATATAAATAAATATGGAAAATGAATCTTTGCTTTTTTTCAGCAGGACACTCAGACGAAATGCAGCAATACGGCGCATTATTGTTCGTCGTGGTTATCACACAAGGTACCGAATTTAATTGATGAGTTAGTATGAGTAATTGGACGACCCATTTGGTGTTGCGGTTGAGACGTCGGCGCAACACCAAGGGTTCCGGGTTCGATCCCCGGGCAGTACAAAGATTTGTGTGCATGAACATGTATGTTTGTAATGGTCTGGGTGTTTTCTATGTATAATATGTATGTATTAAAAAAATTATATAAGTATGTTTATCCGATGTTTAGTACCCATAATACAGGCTTCACGCTTAACTTTGGGCTTCACGCTTAACTTGGGGCTAGATGGCGCTGTGTGAATGTCAGTGGATATTTATTATTATTATTAATCTCTATTGTATATTAACAATAACATAGAATAATAATTAAAATTTATCTTGCATTAATATATATCCGTAAGAGAACTAAAGTTACCGACATAGCTCACCCGATCAGCAAGTTGAAGTGGCAGTGGGCTAGTCACGTATGTCGCAGAACCGATGGCCGTTGAAGCAGACGAGTTCTGGAGTGGAGACCGCGTCTCGGCAAGCGTAGCGTAGGACGCCCTCCGGCCCGATGGACCGACGACTTGCGAAAGGTCGCTGGTGGAGGCTGGATGAGGAAAGCGGAGGACCGGGATATCTGGCGCAAAATGGGGGAGACCTATGTCCAGCAGTGGACTGCGATAGGTTGAATAGGAATATATATTTTTAGAACACTATTATCATTTTACGATAAGTATAGATGCTGATAGCTTGCGGGCTAAGAACCCTCTGCGTCAAGCCCGGTGAAGCTGTAAAGGCCTTCCCCCGCAACGCCCTAGGTTTGAGTCCCGTTCGGGGACGCCCTTAAGCTCGTTGTGAAAATGTTTAAGGCTGAGAGCCATCTGCGCTCGCCAATTGCCCGGTGAAGCTGTAAAGGCCATCTACGGCCAGCAGTAGTCAGTACGAAAAAAAACTGTTAAGGCCATCTGCAGTAGTCAGTTAAAAATCTCACCAAAACCTAGTAAAGTTGTACAGAGAAAGAGCAGTAGAAACTGAGGGTTACTTAACAATCAAAGGGCACCGAACACAATCAACTAGTTACGTGCTACCACAATTAGAAAATATAATATGCTAATAATGTGAAAGTCTATAGGCCTTAGTCGGCCATGTGTGCCCAGTGCGGATTGGCCGACTTCACGCGCAATCTTTGAACTCTTCGCATGCGTGCGCATGTTTCCTTACTAGGTTTTCCTTTAATGTAAAAGCCTCGGATAACGTACATTTGATTTTGAAAATTTGAAGGCACATTAGTATATGGCGGGATTTGAACCGGCACCCTCCAGATCGGGAGGCCGGTCCACACCATTGAGCCACCGACGCTCTTACGTAATGACGTAGTTTTTATTACTGTATATTTTTTTTCTTTTGTGTGGAAAAAATAAATTTATTTACTTATCTATCTCCGATTAATATGTCATCATCATATATGAAGAGTATGCATCGTACGTATGTAAATATAATATGGGGGGGGGGGGTTATGACCCCCATGACCCTCCCCCTGGATCCGCCGTTGATACTAAAACTCTATGTTGTGGCACTTGAAATTATTAAGCCAATTTAACTAGAAGTTAATTACGTAAGCACTTGAAAACCGCCTGTAATTTATAATTTAAATGATTCAATATTACGTAGGCTGCCTACCTTCAGTTCTAGAAGACTACAATCGATGGCTAATGGCTGGAATAACGATCGGTGTTGCCTTTAAGGGCTTTCACTCAATAATGCGAATAGCGATAGATTCCTATCGTCTCTAACTTTGAGATAGACAAAGTTAGAGACGATAGGAATCTATCGCTATTATATGTATAACCAGCTTATCCCCGCGGTATAAGATATTCTCCCGCAGTAAAACATAACGTAAAATGTGACGTTAAAGCGTGCAGCTTTCATGACGCGCGGGTCACCATGACTGTATTTTTCGAAACAAAAAGGATCTTTCGAATATACTTCATAGTCTACTTTAGCCTATGTTTTTCCATATTAAATTAGCTACCTAAACAAGTCCTGTCCAAATCCGTCCAGCCATTTCAGAGATTACCAGACACACAGACTTTTAATAATTATGGCGTATGTAACGTATTTTTATACTCATATGCTTAAAGAAAAAATGGTCATTTCAATATTACAAACAGACACTTCCATTTGATTTATATCTATAGATGTATAAAGATATATATATACACACACACATCTATACAGTCACACATAAATTACGAAAAGAGCTTAAGTGTTAACAAATAAATAAATATCCACTGACATTCACACAGCGCCATCTAGCCCCAAGTTAAGCGTGAATCCTGTATTCTGGGTACTAAACAACGGATAAACTTAATTATATACATTTGTTTTTGTAAATACATACATATTATAGATAGAAAACACCCAGACCATTACAAACAGACATGTTCATGCACGCAAATGTTTGTACTGCCCGGTGTTCGAACCCGGAACCCTTGGTGTTGCAGTCGACCTCTCTCAACTGCAACACCAAATGGGTCGCCAATACAACAAATGATAAATTGAATATTTTAATTTGAACAATTTTAGATTTAGACTTTAGAAAGGACATTTTGCGAAATCGTCATTTTGGGCCAAGACGGTTTAGAAAATAGGTACAGCACATCGCACTAAGAACCGACAAAAACATAAACCCCTTTGTTCAAGAGAGAGTTTAATTTCGACAACAATTGGTGATTACGTTTTACCTGATCATAACAATGGACCTCAGGGTTAGAGTCTCCCACACGCCAGAGCTAATTGGTTCACTCGTTACCGACATAATCTGTTGCTATACAATACATTTCATTTCAGAGCGTCGGTGGCTCAGTGGTGTGGACTGTCGCCTTCCTACCGGGAGGGCTGAGGTTCAAATCCCGACACGTACCAATGTATTTTCGAATTTTCGAAAAATATATGTACGTTATCCAACGCTCTTACGGTGAAGGAAAACATCGTGAGGAAACCTTCATGCACGCCTGCGAAGAGATTCGAAGGTTGTGTGTGAAGTCGTCCAATCCGCACCGGCCCCGCTTGGACGACTAAGGCCTAATCACCCTATACGGTTAGGCTCGTGCCCCTCGGTGGGGACGTTTAATGAGCTGATGATGATGATGATACAATACATTTGGGACTGTCAAATTTCAATGGTAGAAGTAACGATTTGAAAATATTAAATACCCACTCACATTCACACAGCGCCATGCTGCCCGTTATTAAGCAAAGAGCTTGCTCCTTGCTTAATACCCAATTCCAATAAGGTCACGATTTCTGAATTTGTCGGGATAATACATTGTATTAGAAGATTGGGCAGACCGAATATATCGCGGCTCCACTCGACGAATGGATTTGTTGGAGAGCAATTTTGCATGTCACCGTTTAAGCAATTGGTCTCAATTCAAGTTGTGGTCGTATACAAAATAAGCCAGGGGTGGCAGTAAAAGGGATTAGGCCGCGGCTGAATCATTTTTATTCGATAAAATGATTCAGCCAAATAAAATCATGTGAAATTACCAGGTATAAGAGACCTAATATCTGTTGTTTCGGCTGTCGGGCACAGTGCGGAATTAATGGGGGATATTAACTGTCTATAAGTTGTTGGTCTCAATCAATGTCGCTTTGTCATGGTCAGACGTATCACTTTCCATCAGGTGAGCGTCCTGACATCTGTACACTTATAACATAAAAAAACTATCACCTTCTATATAAGACTTTGGGTACTAGTAAACAGAATCTTTGGTATATTAGCTGATTTAATAATTGTATAATTAAGCCATAAAGTCCACTTGTACAGTGCTTGAAGACTATCGCGGGAATACAATAAAAATGTATTGTTTGTGAGAACAGTAATCCCCAGTGAGCCTGATAATTTAACGATGGTATTCTTGATCCTTGTCTTGCAGTATGTACCATGGTGTGGTTTTTTTTTCACTTTTAGAAATATATTTAAGATTTTTAGACTAAGATCAGTTGTTTAAAAAATAAAATAAATATTTATCTTCATACTATTTAAATTGTTTCTCAAATTATGTGTATATATTCCATGTTAACAAATAACAATCTGAAAAAAATAATCAACTAAGTATATGCACAACCTCACTCGAAAGGTGTCCGCGGCAAAACTCAGTTTATTATTTATATAAGATTACAATCTTATTATTCTTGATAGCGGACAGATTTCACATCATCATCATCAGCTCATTAAATGTCCCCACTGAGGGGCACGAGCCTACCCGTATAGGGTGATTAGGCCTAAGTCGTCCACGCGGGCCCAGTGCGGATTGGACGACTTCACACACAACCTTCGAATCTCTTCGCAGGCGTGCATGAAGGTTTCCTCACGATGTTTTCCTTCACCGTAAGAGCGTCGGATAACGTACATATATTTTCGAAATTTCGAAAACACATCGGTACGTGTCGGTATTTGAACCTAAGTCCTCCCGGTGGTCTCACCAGTCTCACCGTCGTGAGCGCCACCGACGCTCTCACGACGATTTCACATAATAAGAACAAATATTTTGAAACATATTATTTAGCGGCTCACATCCTTTAGACAGAGCGTCGGTGGCTGAATGGTGTGGAACAGTCCACAGCGCCTTCCTACAGGCGACAGCGCCTTCCTACCGGGAGGGCTGAGGTTTAAATCCCGACACGTACCAATGTGTTTTCGAAAATATATGTACGTTATCCGACGCTCTTACGGTGAAAGGGAACATCGTTGGGAAACCTTCATGCACGCCTGCGAAAGAGTCGAAGGTTGTGTGTGATGTCGTCCAATCCGCACTGGGCCCGCGGGACGACTATGCCTATCCCGTATACGGGTAGAGGTCGTGGGCTCTCGAGTGGGACGGTTTTAATGAGCTGATAAATGAGTAAAATAATATGTGTTATTTAAATAATTTCAACTGATGACATTCCTAAATTATTTATTTTTTCTCAATATTCAATCTCTGATATGTTAAACATACTACTTTTATTAAATTAATTTTGACGTAATGTAAATGTATGTTGACTATTAGACATTATTATTATGTATCCATGTACTAAGATTTGATATTGTTTCGCAATGTTCAAATGTTGTTACGTGTTGGGAAACTGTTAGTTGTTATGTGAATTCAGTAATACATGAATAATCAAAAATTAACTGCATACACAATCTCTCTCAAGTGTTCGCGGTAAATCAGCCCATCGTGTTTTGGGCAGAAGTTTCATTCATAATTCCTCCCTGCCATGTGCCTCTCCAGTTCGTTACTGTCTAATGAAAGTATGTTGCTCGTGCTTATTCATTTGTACCCTTTCAGAGATTTTTTTTTTTTCTCTTTATAAGATAACAACATTACACACAAGGATAATGCTAAGTCTTATTAACTACGTTTAGAGTCAATGTGCAACCAGCCACCATTATCCACCATGTTATGGAATTAAAATTTAGTACTCGGAAGTACCACAAAGAAAAAGCTGTTCTATCATTACTGCAAAGGCACAATGTAGACTAATGTTACACTTACACACAAGCTACACAGACAGATATGAAAGGGATATATCATTATGATCCCAAAAAACTGATTAATCTTTGATACAAATTTTATTATTAGTACTTGACTGGAATACAATTCGATACAAAGAAACACATACTTTGTATTATATTTTTTACTATCTTTATCGATCTTTTCTATCAATCTTATAATATTGTATCTTAAAGGTATGTAATGGATACTGCAAACATGTCGCAGCATACCAAAGTACATCCATTATATACTGCATTATCCTCCAAAGGGGGCACGCTCACCTGCATAAGCTTCTGCAGTTTTAGTTCAAATAATCGATCCGCTTGTTTCGACTATACTATGTTAATCTGATGAGCGATAGCCCATAACTCGCGTTTCGATGGGATATCTCTAAATTGTAAATACCTAGTTAAATCTAGAGCTAATAACTTTAATTGGAGTATGTCGGAACAATCAGATGATCGGTGAGGTCGTTGGCGTAGGCAAATTTCCCCGGAATGTGAAGAATCGCATTACAATAATCATTGAGTACAGAAATACAATTCTATCTTTAGTAAGTCGTCTACTAAATGGAGCTATTTTTCGTAGCGAGAAATTCAAATATCGAAATTTACGCGGTAGCCATTTATATTCAATTACACGTAAAAATTACGTTGCACCTCTCTCCAAAAGATCGATATTATACTATTGAAACGGGTTCCAATAATGAGCATATTCCCGTGTGATCTAATGAGAGCTTTAAACATAATAGGTAGGATGAGGACGTCTAAAACCAAACACATTATCTAATTACAAACCCGTTAAGCGAAAATGCCTCTCTGTTAGTAATATAATTTTATGTTTACAAAATGCATTGTCGAATCGAACAACACACCCAAGTCTTTTATTTAGTGACCCTTTTCCAAGGAGTATCCTAACAATGAGTATTGATGACATGATTTTCTTTTCTTTGAAAAATATGATCTTACATTTATTTAGATTAAGTTGAAGAAGGAGCCCGAGATGGAATGCAAGCCTTATGTTGACACAGTAATTGATAATTATTAAGTCTTCTTGTATGTAAGACAGTCACTAAAATACAGTTATACTCTTGTAGATTTTAAATCATCAGCGTAAAGAAGGAATTGTGAATTTTAAAACAGTGGTGCCAAATATCATAATGAATAGAATGAAAAAGCAGAGGGCCCATAATGGACCCCTGTGGTATGCACTGATGTGACCGAAACAGAGTTTGAGAAAACCCATTAATAACGACTCGTTGAGTTCTGTTCGAGACGTAGACGCAAAAAACCATCGAAGCAAAATTACCTTCTTATTCCATTAAAAAAGCGAGTTTTTCCAGTAATAACATTGGTCAATTTTTGTCGAATGCCTTGGAAAATCGCCGGTATAAAGAGCCATCAGTTTGTAAGCAGGAATCCATGTTTCGATAAAAGATTTGTTATATAAATTAGTACTGATGGTTGACTATCTCGGACAAAGCCATGTTTGTTCAGAATGAGTAAGGGGTAATAATTGGTACATAATTCTAGCACCAAGCGTTCAAGATTCTTTGCGCAAAGTAGACAGCAAGGAGATTGGGCGGTATGAGTTACATCGTTTTTATACCATTTTTGAAAACCGGAGTTATGTTAGCAGTCTTCCCAAATAGGCGGTATTATGCCAACAACGGAGACTGTTATTATACAATAAATAAATAGGTTTACTTATGGAATCAGCAGTAGCTTAAAAAAAGTGGGGAGGAATCCCATCTGGCCCCGGGGCCCTTTAGTGACATCAAGCGCTTTAATTCTGTGATTTATATCGATAGATTTGATATCAATATCTTGAAATAATATTCAGCATTTTCAGCACAATTAGTATAAGTTATCAATTTTAAGGAGCCCGCAGAGCATTTTTCATAGACAGAACTGAAAAACTTGAAAACACGTCACAAATAGCGCCTGGAATTCATCAATGTTGATTGCTGAATCATCAGTATCTGATCCTGACTTAGTCTTTACGAGAATGTAATAAAAACTGCCAAAATGTGTTGCACATCACTACGAAGTTTATCTTCAAACTGACTGAAGTTAGTTCGTTAACAGTCTTTAGGACATGATTTGAATCTAGTAGGAAATCTGAAAACTTCCACATATCCATTATTACCTATTTTTCATTTGATCCATGCCTATTTTTATTCTTAATATTGTTATTAAGGGCACCGGTGAGACATTAGAAAGTCACGTATGTTGTAGGTTGCCGTAGGAAGAACACTATTTTGATCGAGACTGTTAAATATTTTCATAGAAATCAAATTAAACGCTTCCTCGTATAGTGAACATTCTTCTAAAAAGGTTATTCCATTCTATTGTATCAATTTCCAGTATTATAATTGCACATACATCACCTCTCACACAAAATACCCAACACATGGAATGCGATTGAAGCCGAACCCAATGTGTTTGTGTTTGCCGGATGAACGGCCAGGTGTAAAAGTGACATCACTAAACGGGATGCTCTGCAATATCTATTAGCGAGCTAAAGTCGTGACCATATCTCTCCAGCACACATTCGTGAAGTGTTTATAAAATAAGCTAACGGGTACACCCATATATTATTATTGTGCTATAAAACTTGTATAAAGAACCCATTGTTATATCTTAACCCGCTTAACGAGAATTAAATTTCAACCAGACTATAAACAGTTTTATTCATAATTACTTTTATATTGCCTCATTTTTTTAGTTGCACTTAACATAAAGCGACCACTTGATAGTCCAAATATTGACGGATCATGATGGCCATCCAACAACCTCCTCATCATTGTTATCGTGTGCACATATGTTATAAATCATAAACACTCAATAGTAATACAAAAAATGGTGTCAGTTGCATTGCATAATACATACATACCTTGCGTATATATTAAAATATATCTTAAAAATACTTAGCCTTGGTACACTGAAGAGCTTATGGTTCACTGATTGGGTGGTATTCTCTACTAATATCCTCTCTTGTGG